>JAQZBX010015992.1:15043-37056 GCA_029593785.1 Cabassous unicinctus | reverse complement strand
CATCTTATTCAATCAAGTCCTTATTGATAAGACATGTGGGTTACTACCAATGTTTTGCTATTACAAAGAACATGACAATGACATCCTTTTACTTTTTTGTTGTGCACTATGAGGACTCCCAAGCACTGAGAAGTATAAATGCTAAGTTTAAGGGTATATACATTAAAACATCTGTATTATAAATAAAAGGGTCTTCATTATTTGCGTAGTCATTAGCCAGGTCCTTGCAGATAACAGATTGTGTAGAGAAGTGAACATCATCACAGCATGAAAACATTCACTAATGAACTACTTGTAAAATTAGTCCCTTCTAGGGGCAGATGTGGCTCAAATGGTTGGGCGTCCGTCTCCCATATGGAGGGACCTGGGTTCGATCCCCAAGACCTCCTGGTAAAGCAAAGAAAAAATATAGAAGGTGCATGGGCCACCAGGCCCCACACGCGAGTGTGAGCAGGTGAGGCCCCAGGCCCCACAGGTAGGTGTACTAGGTCCCACCAAGCCACACAGCAAGATGATGATATAACAGAAGAGTGACACAGGGGAGAGCCAAGATGCGCTGAAAAACCAGGAACTGAAGTGGCGCAGGTGGTAGGACGCCTCACTCCCACATCAGAGGTCCCCAGGATCGAATCCTGGTGAAGACAGGAGGAGAAGGATGAGAGGGCAGGAAACAGACACAGAGAAATACCCAGCAAACGGACACAAAAACAGCAAAAATGCGGGGGGGTGGGGGGATTTAAAATGGATAAAAGTAAATAAATCTTTAAAAATAAATAAAATTAGTCCCTTCTTGCTTCTGAAGTATCTATCTGAACCTAGTGTCTATCCTATACTTGTCTAGTGTTCTTTTAACTAATTGGTAATTTTGTAATCATAAGGCAAAACAATAAAAATATAATGGATTAAATGCAATAATCATAGATCTTGCAAAAGATGCTGGATTTCATGTAGTTGATTAATGTTGAGAAATTGCTCAACTTTTCAAGCAAAGCCACTGTAAAATGTGATCTGGCAGACTCAGCCCAGATTACAATAAAGGGAAAAGTGATAAGGTGATCACCAACAGGTATTTATAATAAAGAATGACATGAATATCAAAAGAAAAACTGATGAAACTCTCAGGTATTTTTATAAAAACTCCCTCTTATGCTGCAAAAAAAATCAAATAAGAAAGATATGGTAGAACACCACTAAATCACAGTTTCACTTGAAAAACACTTGATTCATTCTTCACTCATTTTAAGAATTAACATATATTTGAAATTATGAACATGCTTTCAGAATTTTCTTCAGATTTCATGATAAAAGGCTCCAATCAGACCTTCCCCTTTCCCCACCACATCCTATGAAATTTTAGTCCCCATTTTAGATAGATTCACTTAAGGTGAGCTTTTCTCTGGTGCCCACTCTCCTTGAGCTAAGCAGGCCCTCCTCTCTCAGAAGCCTAGAAGAAAGTGTCATGGGCGCTCATGTCAGGTATGTGAAGGCAAAATATTCCCTACAATTGTCTGCTCTTTACATGAGGTCCCACATGTGACAATGGGGTCCCTTTATTCTCACCCCATGAAGAAGTCCCTGAGGACAGGATGAAGAAGAGAGCCTGTGTTGATTTTGCCTTCTATCACTGCAATCATTCCTGGCTGCCAGACAGGAACCAGCCAACCCAGGACAAAAATCCCAGCTGGATACGCTTGATATCCTCACAGGCTTGAAATCCATCCTGGGACATCTGTCTGCATTCCTAGGCCGCCAAGAAGGAAGTACAGGCTTAGAGCACCCAGCTGTGAGACCTTGTGGCCCTAGTCCTGTGATGGAATTCAGTAATTTTGAAGAGTATTTTCAAGGGCTATTGCCCGCTAAGACAAAACTGTCATAAAATACTTGTGCTTAAGAGTCTATAAACAATGTACACAAACATGTACACTTCCAGCCTTCTCTCTGGCAGTTTCAAAATAAAAACTCAAATGGCTATTTAATACATCTTACTTTACAGAGCAGGAAATTGAAGCCTTAGGCCAGGGGTCAGCAAACTTACTCTGTAAAGGCCCAGACAGCAAACAGTTTAGATTTTACAGGCCACATAGTTTCTGTTGCAAATATTCAACTCTGCCACTGTAGTGTGAAAACAGCCACAGACAACAGGGAACAAATGAGTGTGGTGTGTTCTACTAAACTTTATTTACGGGCTTTGAAATTTGAATTTTACATTATTTTTCCCATGCTACAAAATATTCTTTTCAGTCATTTAAAAACATAAAAACCATTCTTGGCTCACAGGCCACAAAAACAGGTGTTGGGCTAGATCTGGCTTGCAGGCCATAGATTGCTGACCCTTGCCCTACCCCCAACACAGACCCTCCCATGTTATACCTTGTTTCTTTGCTTTTTGCTTTACCCATCCACAGCAAACACCCAGATCCTCTTTCCATAAACTGTAAAACTAAGGATCTCCATGAATGTTTTTCTAAGTTTAAAGAGTACTATTAAGATCTGTTAGCAATTTGTGCCAGGCCACAGTTGAGAGAACACTGAGATAATGGCATATTGTGCATTAAAAAACAAAACAAAAAACCCAAGATAAAAATGGAATAAATTTGAGAAACTCACTAAATTTGAAAAATAGGCTTTATTTTAACCAGTGGTATTGTATGACATCCTATATGGCATAACTGATTACAGCCAAGTTCATGAATACAAATAAAATAGCAGTTTCCCTCATCCTCTCTTTTGTTTTCTGTTCAGAGAAATCAGGATATGGGAGCATTATGCTCAGAAACCAAGGAGCTCTTCTGCAAGCTCCAGTTTAGAGCCCAGGCTCCTGGAGCATGCAGCCTCCTAACACGTATGTGGTCACATGTGCAAAGACCTTTATGAAAAAATATTCAGAGCAGTATTTCTGTAGGAAACCACACTAGCGTTTACAACCACACATGGCTGAGAAAATCCATCTAGCTGTGGATTACATTTCCAAGTGAGGATTTGAACTGCGTGAAGGAGATGAGGCCTTGATGTTCACTTTCCTTTACAGGGGGAGCATCCTGGGTGAGGTGTAATCACCACTGGCCTGCCTCCTGCCTGCTCCAGTTGGCTCAGGGTCTTACCCTGCCCTTCTGGAGGGCACACATCACTACAGTGTGATAGAGAAATGGAAACACCTTCACTGAAATTCAACATTTTGTCACAAAATCAACTCTGGAAGGGGCTTTATACTTTCTTATTACATAAAAGCCTTAAATATATGGGCCCTTATGTAGCACGAGATGCCTGAAATTCAGAAAATTATGAAAACAACTCTTTTCCACCCCTGAGAATATTTCATCTCTAAAAAGTTGAAAATACAAAATATTAAAATAATTTGCCCTTTCTCCCCATCAAAAGGAATCACATTCTCACAAGATTCCTACAATATACAAAATCCTGAAACAAAATTTATTTCTCCCCAAACCAAAACCAAGAGGTCAATGTTAAGCTGCCAAAAAGACCCTTCTCCATAGATGGGTGGAAAAGACACCTCGTTACTTTTTAAAATAATCATATTTAGAGAAGATAGCAAAAGGAGTTTCTGGCCTCATGAGCTTTTATTTTTCACTTTGATTTTTAGCATTTCTTAGCAATGGTTATTGTGAGTGAAGAGAACAGCTTGTTTTCCCAAGTTTGGGATATTTTTAGGAAAAGCCCTGATCTTTTCCATGACAGCTCCCTAAACATAGTTTGTTGGAAACCAGGATGGCAAATATTAAAATGCTATACAGCCATCTGTTCCGTTTCTTCATGGTTTTCACATCAAAAGCACCTGGAGTATTAATTGTGTTCGACACAAAGTAGCATTGGGGGCTGAAAAGAGGATGCCCATAACATCAGCTGAGGAGACATGGCATGTGAACTACCCAAGATGTCTTCTCTGGCAAACATGCCTGGCACCAGGGCCTCCTGAAGACCACAAGACAAGCAGCTGCTGTGCATGCTCAAATAGCAAGACGTGCAAAACACATCCTCACTCTGCTAGGATCTTAAAAGGTACACAGAAAGTACACTGACAGCAAGAACCTGCTTCTGGCTATTGGGGCCAATCCTCTGCACTGAAGATGAGGGGTAAACAGAGAAATGGCAACACCACCTGGGGCATGAGGGAGAAAGAGAAAGACACACATATACGCATGCTCGCACATGCACACACGGCTGCCTCTGAAGGCTCCCTGGTTATTACTGGTTCACAAGTGGCCGTCCAACAACCCCGTCTACTTGCCTGGCTCAAAATGTCAACTGCTGCACTCCCTTAACTACTCACGCTTTCTTTTTTCCTTTTAAGGCACAAACATATTTACAGTTTCAGATATACCTGTCAAGTTCTGAGGATCATACTAAGCAAGTTAATCGTAGGCTAGTGCACAGAAGCCAGTTGGTCCTTTTTTTGGCTGTACATACCGCTGAGGGATGGCTGCAGGTCTGAAGCATCCAGAAGGTGTGAGCCTTTCCTCTGCACCACTGTGGGATGTGGTCAAGTCTACCCGCCCACCACTGAGGGGGTGGGGGGGGGGGCACAGGAGAGGCCAAAATGACAAAAGCATGAATGGGATCTGGGACGCTTTATAATCTTCACTTTGCATTTAACATACCCCTAGTAAGATGGTTGCTTGTCTGCCTGAGCCGACTCACACAAAGAGCAAGCCGCCAAGCATCTGCAACTCCGCGTGAAGTGACTGTGATTATAGTTCACTCATAGTCTCTTACCCTCCCACAAAGACAGACACACACATGCACACGCACTAACACACGCACGCACACACACATACACAAAAAACCCTTTCCACCATGGAGGAAATCTTTGTAACAAGAGGCACTTGAATGATTTTTGGAGAGTTCCCATGAAAAGGCCTTCCCCTCACAGTGAAGTGGGAGCAATAGGTCAGAAACCAGGTTTTCAGGACTCCATCTCTTCTTGGTCGAGGGGTGGTGGCACAAAGCTGATGACTTCATCATAGGTCAGGCCTAGACATTGGGAAGAAAAAGTAAGATGTGAGAGTTGTAGAAGACGATTCTTTAAGAGGCGCAGATCTCCCCCCATCAAGCTGGCAAGTATTCTGACTTCTGAGCTCAAGATGCTTTCTCCCTGTCCAGGCTAGTGGTTTGATGGATGACTTCAAAAAACTGCCTCATTGTTCGTATGACATCCTAACAGAACATGTTATTACTCAAAAGTTCAAGGATACAATAAAACAGCCATATCCCCCCAAACCTTCTTTCTTTGCCTCCTTTTTAAAGTTGTCTGGAGAAGGTGCTTAAGAATAACAGAGCACTCCCACGACCTACAGCAACAGACAGTCCTGGCTTTTGGAATTTAACTGGAGTTCTAAATTTGTGTTTTATGGAAACAATATGATATCGGACCTTGGAGATGGGTCTAGACTTGGTTGTGTCCCTACCTAGCTCTAATGTAATAGAAAAAATATAAACTCTCTTTGCTCCAGTTCTATCAATTGTGAAACTGTAAAATTACCCTATTTCTTTCTTATCGCAGAGAGATGTAAATACAAAGCCCTAAAAAGTTCAAAGCCTGACGTGGATGTGAGGGATTGTGTACAAAATGAGACCAGGCATGAGCATCTCTAAGGTCCACAGAGTGTCATCAAATACAACAGTTTCCATCAGAGGAACATATTCATGACCTATTCATTCATTCAGAGGCCCAACAAGTTTTATTGAGTTGGTTACACCCATTCACAAGTTTTTATTTTTCCCATGGCTTTTGGTTAGTGGCTCATCTAGGAAAGATTTTTCAATCTAAGTTCTCAAGTTAGATGTTCATTCTGCCCTTGGGACTTACTTTTCCACTCATCTATCAGGAGGTCCCTGCTTTCGAAGGACTGATCATATGGATCGGCTACTGGTTCATCATCAGGATCATGATATTGAGCAAAATAGGCATGTGCAAGAGCTTGGGCTGCTGTAATTCTCTTATCTGAGTCCAATACAAGCATCTTCTCCAATAAGTCGACAGCTTTCAGTATCAGAGATTGGAAAGAATAAAGAATACTTTTTAGCATTCTACAAAAATTACACCTTATTAAAGCAAACACAATTTTAACCCTTCGTATCTAAACAAAGAATTTTCTTCCAAAGTGTCTGCTCTAAGATATATTCTAATCCCTTTGTTCCTTTATTTATATGTATGTATACATGCATGTATGTGCATACAGATGGATATTTTAAGAATACAATGGGGAGCGGATGTGGCTCAGTGGCTGAGTGCCGGCTTCCCAATACCTCAAGAAAACCCAAACTAAACAAAAAACACTACTTGGGGAGCAGTTGCAGCTCAGTGGTTGAGTACCTTCTTCCCTTTTTATGAGGTCCTGGGTTCAATCCCTGGTACCTCCTAAAAAATATATATATATACTACTAAAGAAGAATTTAAGAAAATAAACTGGAATTCTGTTTGAACAAGCTTTCATGAGATGACAAAGTCAAAATTGCTACCACTGTAATCAAAGTGTATCAAAATGAAAGCCTATAGCTAAAGTAATTCAGAAGAGGTAAATAAAGATGTTTAATTTTGCTCTGTGTTTTTGTCTCCTTCACTGTTTATTTACTAATGTAAGCAAATAAGTAATTCATCAAACACATATTTTCAAACAGTGAACAAACTGAGGGTTCACGTGGGGTGTGGGGGAAGACATATTTGGGGAAAAGGGAATTTTAAATATTTTTACTATGAAAAATTTCAAATATACAGAAACAAAGTAAAAACTGTATCATGAACACCCATGTGCCCACCACCCATATTCAATAATTGTTAACATTTTATATTTTCCATATCTATCCATATTATTTGTTGACCATTTTAAAATAAAATGAGACATGACACTTTACCCCTAAATATTTCAGCATAAGACATTTTCCTATACAATCATAACTATTATCATGTGACAAGTGAACAATTCCCAAACATCATCCAAAATTTAGTCCACGTGAAAATTTTTTCAATTATTCTAAAGTCATCTTTTATACTTAGTCTGTTCAAACCAGAAGCCATTTGACTGTGTCCCTTTAAATTTGGAATAGTCCCCCCTACCTGCTAAACCCTGTTTCTTCCAGACTTTGACCTGAGAAGACCCTCCAGTTATTATGAGAATACCCATCATTACTTTTTTGTGTTATCCTGTATCTATACCCTTGCTTTTCTCTTATCCCCTGTATTTCCTGAAAACGGGAAGTTAGATCTAAAAATTTGGTAAGAATCAGGTTTGGGCAAGAATACCTCATGGGGGTTAATAATACAAAAGCAAGAATGTCCTTCTGTGAACTAGAACAGATGTATATCACTATTGCAGGGTGGTGGGAATGTGGAGAAGCATGGGGAAAATACAATCAATGTAACCTATGGACTGTAGGGCTATGGACCATAGTTAGTGGTAATAGTCTGATGGTATTATCTCATAATCTGTAACAAATGTTCCACAACAGTGTGATGTGTGGTGAAAGGGTGTTGTATGGGAATTCCACACATGTGCATAATTGTTTCATACACTCAAACTTCTGTAATAAAAATATATTTAAAAAGAATACCTCATAGGTGATGCTGTGAACTTCATAATGCATTAAGTTCATGTTTAATGATGCTGAATTTCATCAGTGGGTTAAAATGTTTTCCCCTTTGCCCCAAGTAAATAAATTTGAGAGGTACTTAGGTATCACGAGAATATCAGTGCCTATTAACCTGGAATATCACTGCTTATTAACCTTTCACTTAAGGCTTTTAGTATCCATTGATTTTCCTTGTCAGAAACAGTTATTTCATTAGGGGTTACCAAAATGGTGATTTTTCTAATTCTTTCAAAAGAATATGTTTTGAGTTTCAGAATAGTGGCACTTGGAAGGAGAACTACTGCCATAACCATATTTATCACTTTGGTGAAATAGAAAAGCTTTCGAGATTTTGGAAATTACTGATGGTTCCTTAAATGTGGAGGTGGGGCAGGGCAGAGGTGTGTGCCTGAAGGGGAAGTAGTGAAGAGGAGGGCAGCTTCCTGAAGAGATGTATTCCTGCATACTCTGGAAGCTGGAAAAGACCCCTGTCCTGCAACCCAAATTCCAGAGTAATCCACAGGAGAAATATGGGTTTCAGAGGGAAACAGAAACAAAATGAATATTCATTTGTTGATTTCAAATTCCCAAGTTTGTACTTTAAAGTAGCGGGAGAATTGCACTGAATATAATATTCTTCTGATGAGCTTCCCTTTTCAGAAAACAAACCTTACCAGCTGTTGATTTTATAATTGAACATAGATCATATGATGATTCTCTATCACCCCTATGGTAAAAATTACCATGTCTCTATAACAAATATCTTGATGAGGAATAAGGACAGGGTGAAGAAAAAGACTCCTCAAAGTTTTTGACAGTATATATAAATACATACACTACCACCAAAGGGCAATTTAAGTTTTTATTCATGTTGTAGAAATAATGGTGAAACATGCAGTCAGGGATGGACAAAATAGAGCTGTTAATATTTACAGTGTTGATATACTCCCCTTGCTCAGTTAATATGCCGGGCACGAGTTCGTGATCAGTAACACAATGCTCTGTTTGACAAACAAGAGGAGACTCTGAATATGACATCATTGTTTGGCAACAGACTATAAGGCACGTTTAACTCACTGAGAAGCACAGTGCCAGCACCAGATGGACCAAACCCTCCATTCACCTCACTAGCAGTCAGTATACTGCAAAGTAGTATCCAGCTGTTTTGAGTGTTTAAATGTCATGACCTAAATAAGATGTTGGGACATATATGTGCCCCTCCACCCCCCACCCTTGATAAATGAATTAGCACCTATCTTTGAGGCTGCCAACAGGGAGTCAAACAGTGAGCATTGCCAAGTCTAAAGTTTTGGGCCGGTATGATGTAGAAGATTCAAAATAGAATGACGGAGAAGAAAACTACCAGCATATAATATCCTAGAGCACTTATGCTTCAAAGAGAACTTCTCACAGATCCAAAAAAAATAACGGAAAACCAATGAGAGCATGCCAGGACAGTTGCAAACCTAAACCAATCCCAATAGACTTCTATACACCCCTGATGAATTTGTGGATTCATCCCTGGATGTGAGAGTGCCCCAGCTAAGACCTGACATACTCTTTATCAAGGCTGACATGGGCTCATCCATAACTGTTTTAACACTTCTGAAGAGATAAGCATATCTGCTGTTGTTAGAATTATCACAGAGACACTGACACTGAAACTTCACTAAAGATGAAGTACTTAAAAAGTCAAAACCACCTAGCTTTCACCCCAACCTTTTGCCATAGCTGTCAGCCTCCAAAAGAATAAAACTAGACTTCAAACACAGCTGCTGGGATCCTTAAGCAAAGGGATGACACACCTAGACTCACAAATAGCTTAACAGATGGATGCCCTAAAGAATACAGTGAGATTTTTTAAAGCATGCCACTATAATACAATCTTCTGAAGAGTGAGAAAGTTGACTCTAATAGTTACCATGGCACTGCTCCCTTCCCTTCTGTAGGAGGGTCCTGCTCTGAATCCTACTGTACCCACCATTAACTAGCACTGTCCACTGTGCTCTCCTAGTGTCAGGATTACAGCCTCAGGCAGTGCAGCTTTTGGGGCCAGATGAAGCACACACCAGCCCCAACTTTTAGGCATATTTTCAGCCAAGGCAGTAAATATCCTGCAACTGCCACTGCTGCTGCCCTCTGTGCCAAGGATCCTGGAGGTGATGGATGCAGGAAGGAATGTGGAGCCATTCCTTGAAGTTTCTAGTTCCGCAAAGAAGAGAGAATGCCTCTGAGGGGCAGAGGAAAAAGAGGGGAAGATAAGAGTACATGAGTGTGGAGGACGCCAGCATCTGTAGCACTGGGAGTCTACACACAGAGCAGAACACACTGCAGGGGGCTTGTGGGTGGGTCCTCTAAACACCCATCTGTGCTTCAGTTGTTTTTACCCTCAGCTTTGGAGACTATAAAAGGACAGAAGTTGTGAACAAGTCACAGGCTTTCCTCTGCATCTCCTTCTTCCTGTCTCCCCCAATCTTTTCTACCTATATTCCCATTAATTTCCCTCCCTTCTTCACTGTACTAGCCCATTCCCCGCCCCCCACCAAATTCTGTGATCATATAAACATATAAGCATGTTATGTGACAAAAGACTCTGAGAACACAAATACAGGTAATAAATGGCATATTTATCACCTTCCAAAAATTTAATTAATGGTGCCCTATTAGTCAAAAGGTAAAATCCATCTTTAAATCCCTGACTTATGTCATAACCAATTCAATATCCATGAGAAGAGGATATGATCAACTTACCCAGGGGATTGGCACCAATAAATACATTTGCAAAGTTCATCTTCGGCATCTGGGTCAAAGACTGAATGTAGTTTCTTGCCTGTAAAAACAAGGCTTTCAGAATGACTTTGTTCAGTAATACTACTGTTCTCAAAGATTTGTGGTCCTGTTCAGGAACCAAGTGTTAACTGGCAAAGGATATTAGTTCTAAATGCTTGTGACTATCTTTGATATTCATTACCGACTTCCCTCTTGTTGCCACCCTAATTTCCTTATTTATGATCATCACCTTCATTCCTGCTATCTCTTACACTTATATTTCATGTGAATAAGAATGCTAACCAATTTAATTCTTTTTCATTAGCTTTCTGATCAGAAGTCTGAAAAAACGAGGCCAAGATATCTAAGTAGCCCTTTCCCAGACAGTCTGTTGTTGGTACAGCAGTTGGTATTTCTAAATAAAGTTTAGGACCAGCAGTCTGTTGATGGTGCTGACCTCAGTAGATAGATACTCTACTGAGCAGATCTAATATTATCTACTCAGTAGATAATATTGATATCAACAAGATATCAATATTAAGCCTTGTATAATACTGGCCTAAAGAACCTTGGTAATAAGAAAGTAAACAAAAGCTTAATATATTATTCAAAGAAGTTCAAACATATTTTAAAAACTCTAAAAACAACCTAATAAAGATAATAAAGAATAGTGGATCATAAGTTACATGGCCTAGGTGGAAATCCTTCCCCCACCACTTATAAGCTACATCTTCCTGGGCAGGTCTCAACATATCCATTACTTCATCTCATTACGTATGATTATCAGGATAGTCAAGCGAGATAACACCCATGAAAGCACTTTGAAAACTAAAATTTGGACACAAACAACATTTTTGTTACCAGCACAGTTGTAAGTTTGATTTCTGGGGTGGGACATGCTTGAGTTTAAATCTTGATTTTATCATTTTGGGCAAGTTTACTCTTCTAAGTCTTGGGTTCCTTATCTGTAAAATGAGGTTAAGAATGGTGCCTACCTCACAGAGTTGGAGTAAGGATCAGAGTACTTGGTTCAGAGTGAAAGCTCAATAAACATTAGCTGCTATTACTGTTGCCTTTAGAAAGGAAAGTGCATTAGTTTCCCAAGGATGTTTCAACTTCAATTTCTGAATTTCATTCTAAGGAACTGAAGGCACCAAATATTTTCAAGGACTGATAGCTCTAATCAAGGCAAAAAGTCTTAAAAACAAAATTGGTTTTGAGAATAATCATATAAATAGAAACATAATTTAAATATGTGCTTCAGATACTAGTTAGCTATTATACTAAATCTATGACCTTCCATGTTTCAAAGAATAAATCATACTATCAATCCACCTGAGTAGTTGAGATAAAATTTCTTTGAATCTATCTTAACCTCCTTAAAATTCCTGTTTCAATACAACTCAATAGTAAAGATATGAATGTATGTATACGTATATACACATACACACACAAGGTTAGAAAAAGTTCTGGTTGCTAGGGGCAATTTCACCTTCTTAGTTACTGTATATGGAACGAGTGGGAGAGGCTCTCTTTAAAAAGCAACTGAGAATCTTTCTCATTTGAAAAGAAAGTTCTAGTAATTGAATGTAACATGGCTGTAATCTCTTTCAACTTGAGTACCCAGACAAAAGGATGAAGGGAAAACAGAGGTAAGAGAGGCATATCTCATCCAGAGAACAGCCATCCCTCTTATAAAGATAAATAAAAAGACTACCTGAATATAGCTCAAGTAGGAAAAAAGTCTGCTGGGAAAGGCCTCTGTTATGCCAGCCTAGTATGAAGTCCCAAAAAGATAAAGGGTGACTTAGAAAGAAGTGCCCCAGTCATCTCTGGTGACAAAACTAGAGTTAGGTTAAGTAGTTAAGAGTTGGAAACGAAGGCACCTAACCTTAGCTAAATGTTCCTATTTATTGTATATTATTTGTGTATTTTCTTGGAAATACAGTACTTATTAGTGTTGGTTATTTTATAGTTTTGGATTTTTTTTTTAATGAAGAATCCTATTTTGGTCATTAAAAAAAATGGATAAATAGAAAAGCATGCTAATGGCTTTCAGTTAACTACACCTTCAGCAGAAGTTCATCAGATGGGAGCATACCCTAACTGCAGGTATAGTACCTAGGAAGAAACAAACAGCTTCTTAAGCACTAAATTTATAAAACCGAATATAAAAGTAACATCATTTTCTATTTACAAGCCTAAAAGGTACATTCTCAATCCACAGGATTGGATGACATTTTATCCCAAATGTCAGCACCTTGCAATAGCACACGGTCATTGCTTTAGTAGCCCTCAAGGCACATGCAAGCATTCGGTGACATTTAACACTGTGTTGGTTATACAATGGCAATAAAATGAGAATGTGGCCTTCTGAATTGGACACTCCTGTACAGTCTATTTGTTCTCACCTCATGGCTTGGCATCCTGTTAATGAGATAAGCAGGGGGTGTCCCCGTCAGACGCATAATCTGCTGAAGTTGGTTAATATCTTAGATGCCTAGTCAAGGGCATTGTTAAACATACAGTGCAAAAGATAACTTTCAACTCAAGTTTTAATAAAGGCCAAAAAGCCGTCCCCAAACAAACAAAAAACCCTTCTCCCCATCCACCCCACCCACCGCAGGCCAGAGCCCAAGGCTGCATTTAAAGCAACACTTCTGTGAATGGCACAAATTATTAGGCATGTAGCCAATGACTGGCCATGCAGATTAAAAAAATTAATTTTCTTTGGTTTTAGCATCATCTTCAATGTTAAATATGTTAAGCTCCCTGAAAATAGACTGCCCCTTCATCCAGGATGCCAGCCAGAGAACTGTTTTCAAACACCAATGGCCAAAAGCTGTGTGTCTGTGGAGCAAACATAGATGATTCAGAAAACGTTGACACAATTTTGGACAAATTAAAATATCCAATATAGCGATTCAAGGAAAAGACTAAACTCTTGTGGCCCAGATACTGGTGATTCTCCAAGAAACCACCCCTCCAAATGTAACAACAGAGGTGGGTGTGTGGGTTGATATGCAGTGACAAGTTGCAAAGACATTAGTAGTAGTACATATAAAATACATGCCACAAACATACATCAGTAAATGAAGGAGGCGGAGATGGGGGGGGGGAGTTAGGAATCTAATGGAAAGACAAAATAGAAGTCACAGGCTGCTGACAGTTTTATAGCATGCCACGATGATTTCTTCCACAAGTCTCTTTAACAGGCAAACAGACTAACTTCACTTAGCAAACACCTTTGAAGAAGTTTAAAAAACACTTGCAATTATCTGACAAGGGCATAACTATGGAGTCTTCCATATGTACAAGCACATATATAAGTCAAACTCCAAACTTATCTTTTAACTGTCCCATCAATGTTAACACAATGTTTTCCCCCAAGCAGTATGAGAACTGTTGGTTTATCATGTGTTCCTACTAAAACCAAAAGTGATGGGAATTTAAAAATTCTCAACATACCTCAATAAACCACATTTCTATTCCCTTTCTTATTAACTATTAATTCAATTCCCTCCTTCAACAAAGCACTATGGTGAAGTAATTTCCCTTCTTTGTAGTTTCCCTCAATAGTCTTTCACTTTTGCTCATCCTCTTGAACTCAAACTTCCTAGTGGTTAGGTTACTGCAAATGCATATTTAAGGCTGTCAGAAAGAGACGGGCCATGTGCTCTGCCCTGCCTTTCATGCTCCCTAAGCCAAACGATGACCCCGACAAATTCAAAAGGGAGCACAGTGGAATAGATGTAGCTCCATGGTTAAGCACCTGCTTTGCATGTATGAGGTTCTGGGTTCAATCCCTGGTACCTCCTTAGGAAAAAAAAAAAGTGGCATAAAGTTCTTTTAACATTTTCACATCAAAGTTTAGATTACCTTTAAACATATTGCATATCAAACAGTACTTTGCATGCCAAAAGAAATAACAAAAGGTGTGACTAAGTAACCCAGGCAATAGCAGAATACGAATACCAGTTGGATTTTAAAATGTTAAAATCCTGCCATTTCACCTTCCTTTCTGAGAACACTTGGCCTGTACATTTTCTATTTTTGTCTCTTTTAGTCAAAAAGGTTATTATATCCCCTTCTTGTCCGGAGGTTAGGGAGAATACATTCCTAGAGAAAAATTTGAGAGTCAGTGAAAGTGTTTATGCTTAAGATTTTTTTCATCTTTCATTGATTACTCTAAGTACTGGGTCACCAACCAAAAAAACCTCTACCTTTAGCCATCCATCATGACTCCTTTATCCCCTTTCTTAGGGTACATCCTAATTTGCTCTCAACTAGCTCATCTGCTATACATTCTCTTACTCAGAATCCCCTATTTATTGACTGCATTTTTACATAAGACCTGGCTGGCATCGCTACTACTTCACTACTTTCAGAAGTAATGAAAACTGCTATTGGCTTTCTCTGTTTACTACACTGACATTAATGCATTTTTCTTCAATTTTCAAAATCTCTGAACAATTTCACTCACCTGGCTTTGCTTTTCCATTATGTGCGCCACACATCGTGTGATTCTATTTAAGATAGGTACTTGGGCAGCGTCACTAACATTCAATTAATCTTGTGTACTCTTTTAAATGTTTAAACTACTTTTTAATCTACTCACCCGAATTATGTACAAAAGAAAACCTTTCTTAATCCTATATTCAATACAATATTATCTAAGTTCTGTATTATAGTACTCAATCTCACTGTGAAACTCTATGCTATAGTCATCAAGATGTATGATGTACCCATTTCACATAAGACAAAAACGTCTCATTGCTAGGCCATACACTCAGTGTTGTTTCTTTTTTAAATATAAATGATAGATCAATGATAGATACTATTTCACCACACATTTTCTTTTAGAACTTCTTGTGACTAACAGCACATATTTATAGACAAGTAGCTGGGGTAGGGTAGAGTGGGAGGGGATTGAGAAAGAGCTGCTCATAGTCATTCCCAGACAGGGAATGAATTTGCTATCTCAGTCTTATTAGTACTATTCATTAATTAACTGCGTTCCTGCCCAACCTCTCCCCTCCTCTCCACTAATGTTTCTAACCTAATGCATTAAAAAAAATAACATTGTCCTCTCTAAGCATCATCTTATATCTTCTTTGATTCACTCCAACCCAGCTTTCTGTAGTTCATAAAGCAAAAGAAAACACTCTTATAGGTTGACACATAACTCTGTCAATGTCAATAACTGCAACAATGACTTTCAAAATAGTGTGCAATCACTTGAGATTATAGTTTAGATCATGCTATCAGAACATCTGGGATCTACACTCAGCTTTGCCAAGTGACTCACTGCATGACTTGGGTAGGTCACGGCCTTTCTGTGCTTTTGCTTCCTCTTCTCAGATAAACGAAACAAAATAAAATATGGCCAGTATACCCATTTGCATCCCTCAGAGTGGAAATTCAGAAATACACCGGGTTTTATTGTCCTTTTAAGGAATGTACCAGACATACTAGATGATGGCATTCTTTATTTTGTCAGGGCATGACAGTTCAAACTCACCTGCTCATGCCTGCTTGCAGCTACTCAGCAGTGTTCCTATTGGGCAAAAGGGCCCCTTTAGTCAGAAGGGTTGGGAGAAGAATCCAGGAAGGCATAACTAGAGCTTGGCAACTCAGCTGTTTTCTTTTTATCCAACTGCATGGTGGCAGCCATGGATTATGGCAGGATAGAGGGGGAAAGGGAGAAAAACTGCACTTTCATGGCTTCTCTGACATCTCTGGCCCAAGAAAATGACCAGGAAAACAGAGCCAAAGTAAGCCAGGGTCACATTCCCATGGCTTCTCTCTAAATCCCTGCTGAGAGGCAGGAAAGCACTAGATTCAAAGCTTTTTCTCAAGTTATTCAACTTATAATTACAATGAAGGCTATGGGAGGAAGGGTTTACAACCATATTCCTGTGGCTCTGTGGTGTCAGGACTGGGGGTATTTTCTGAGTGGTCTGGGGATGGGG
This sequence comes from Cabassous unicinctus, assembly GCA_029593785.1. Taxonomy (NCBI): domain Eukaryota; kingdom Metazoa; phylum Chordata; class Mammalia; order Cingulata; family Chlamyphoridae; genus Cabassous; species Cabassous unicinctus. Next base: position 20,731 of record JAQZBX010015992.1, on the reverse strand, counting down.
GACCCCATGTATTTGTTGATAATAGACACCTTACACAGGATATGAGGTGTCCATTCTAAAATCATAATAAGCAAATAACTTTTGGAAAAGGGCAACAGCATGCAGGCAATGCATATTTCATTCTTTTAGTGATGAAGTTAGACTAATATATGGTGACACTCTTGCTCTGAGAACAAAGTATTACCCAAAAGGTGAAAAATCTCTTGAGTATTTCTGAGACTGCTAAGAAAGATGAAGTCAGGGTTTGAGAATGGAGATGCAAATTTCCCATTAATCTCTAGGAATGAATTAGAATCTCAAATCTTATTGTTTCACTGGGATACTATTGCCCATTGGAAGCTCCCATGATCTAAGTATATAGCCATATAAAGTGAGAAACACATCGGCTTTACTCTCACACAAACTCTTTCTCTCTCACATATGCACACATACACATTCACGCCCCATTCCAAAAGTCAGCACACACAGAGCATGTGTGCTTACAAATATACCCAGGTACAGATTGATGGAAGGCAGAGGCAGAGGGGAACTCAGGCTCCCAAGAGGGCAGATAATTACAATCAAAGCATCAACTCACAGACTCTGAGGAGATTTTCTTCAAAAGCTCAGCCCCTGGGGTTCCAACGAGTCTTAAAATGAGCTTCAACTGATCAATATCTAATGGTGGACTATAAAGGAAAATGTTGGGACAAAATAAAAATGAAAAAACAAACAATGACAAACAAAACAAAAACAAACAAAAACCCAATAACAATAAAAATTAACACCCCAAACCAAGCCAAAATGGTGATTTTATCTACGTCAAGGCTTCTGCTGGATGGTCACTTCAAGTAGAACATGCTCTTCCTGTACAAAGATTCAAAATGCTACCACACGTATCCAATTTATATTCATTTTGTGCATCTGTCAGCCGTCACCTATCAAGTAAATTGAAACGATTTTAGTTGGGTACTAAACTATGCTGCCAAAGACAGCAGGTGAAAACACAGAAGCTTCACTCAGTTCATATGCTTAGTCCACACCTACCTCCTCACCTTCCACCAAAATATTAGCAGCCAGTCAAGCAAAGAGCACTGGAAACAGAGTGCTTCAGATAAGAAAACAAAGCAGCAGGGCACCTGAGATAGTACAAGCCTATTGTGAATATTCCCTAAGGCTTTACCTAAACAGTTTGTAACTGGACAATGACAGGTCAGCCAAAATCCCAGAGCCCAACCACTTCAGCAAGCCCTCTTGAGAACCTCTCCCTCTCACACTGGTTAGAGTTGGCAGAGAAAAACGATGGGCTGGCCAGCAGAGGGCAGTCCCCTACAGCATGTTCTTTCAGGAGCAGGACATACTGGTTTCAGCCTCACAAATGCAAAATGAATACAAGGATGCTTAACAAACTTCACACATCCCAAAGGTTCTAAACAACAGGCCACAAAGCCCAAACCTTTATTCTGGCAGACAATGCTTCTATATGTATTAACAAGAAGACAAAACTTGTCTTATTAACAAGAAGACAAAAACTTTCCATTTGTTCTCACTGCTTTTGAGTCTTGTCTAAAAAAGTTAAAAGGAGAGGGAAAAAAAAATCTTATAAAATAGCTTTTAAGATTCGCAATGAAAACTTAAAATAGTTTAGCCATGACAATATTTACATTCGGGGGAAGGGGGTAATGACTGTCTGGGTTTCTCGGAAAATTAATTCATTTTAAGAACTTACAGTAAAAAACTTATAGTAAAAAAGCTTGGAAAACAGTAATAAAAGTCATCATCATAGTAAGTCAAGTGGAAATACTTCAAAGACTCATTCAGATTATTCTCAACCATAAACTCTAAGTTAAACTCTTATAAGAAACAGTACTTTTTCTAGTTTAATTAAGGCGAGTGGTAAAAAAAAAAAAAAAAGGTGAACTTGTTTGTTTTGCTACTTTCATTAGTTAATAACTTCCAACAACAGGACACATTTTCAAAGTAAAACAAAAGAATAAAAAAAAAAAGACAGCCAATATTTTAGGATACAGCAATCATTCTTTTTTGGGTCCCCAAATTCTGAACTTAGCCTGATGTTTCTCTAAGAGAAACACTCTAAATAAAGAAGACCCTGCTAATCCTTGTTATTCTTTATTTCAGCACCATGCTTGATGATATCCATAGTGTTTATCACTATATTACTTTGTTTGCTTACTGACTTTTGCCTGTCACCTTACTCATTGGCTCTAGAAGAGCAGGGGCTTGTTCACCTCACTTATCCCTAGCACTTTGCCTAACATTTGACACCTCATGGGCATTCAAAATAGAAGGCAGAACAGGATGGAGAGGAAGACGGAAGAAAAGATTTCTGCTTATGATTATACAAATAAAAGCAATACAATATAACTTAAAAATAATGGTTTCTGCAAGTCATAGCTGCCTAAACTGCAGGAATTATTTATGTAACCATATCACTGGAATCTCACCACATTCTTTTTTCTGTTGTTTCAGATATACAAATAATTGGCTTAAGTGGAAGAAAATTCTAAACCAGGGATCAGCAAACCATGGCCTGTTGCCTACTGTATAACTAAAGTTTTAGTGAAAGATATCCACACTCATTCATTTACTGATTGTCTGTGGTTGCTTTAACCCTACAACAGCAGAGTTGAGTAGTTGCAACCAAGACCATATAGTCCCCAAAGTCTAATATATTTAGTCTAATATACTTTCAGAAAAAGTTTGCTGAACCCGGTTCTAGATCCAAACAACTTGTAGTCTATAGAAAACTAGGATAAATTAGAAGCAATTCCACTCGCACAGATAATTACTAAATTTTATCATCTGCCAAATGGCAAAAATCAGTGTGCTCTGGAAGGTGAACATTTTCAATACTGATTTATTAGTTTAAGGTGATGACAAAAAAAAATATATATATATATTTTGAAAGCATGAGTTCATGGAGGCAGGGTGGGTGAGGGGGGATGAATACTGAACAATTGTCTTGTTCTAAAATAATCAGATTAATTATACTACAATAGAATTCACTACAGAATCTTCTCTGCTCAATTAAAATGATTCAACTGACAAAATTCAGTTCCCTTACACTTTCCAGTAACATATTTAACAGGAACATATTTAACATTTATACTACTCTATCACATATGAGCAAAAACTAGACTACTTCAACTCAAACAGGTAGTTTCACAATATATGCATCAAAACTATAGTTGTAATGCTGCTGAGATTGGTAATCCTGTTTGAGAAATTTCTGACTTCTTAAAAGGAGGGTCAAGTTTTATAGTCCCTCTGAGAAAGACTGAAGTCTCTCCAAACTATGAGATTTGCATCTTATCCCATGTTGTAAAGGCTTAGTCTGCAATTTTTTTCTCATATGTCACAACCCAAGATGAGTCATGTGTATAATATATTAAAACTATTATTTGTACAATACATTAAAAACAAAAAAATAAGCCTTTTAAAAATATTTTGCTTTGAAAATGGTTTTATGACAATGAAATTCCATTGTGGTTTGAACAAATGAATGAATCAGGATGGACTTATCTAGACCAAAAATGCCAAGCAGTAAAGTGTATGGGTTGAAGAAAACCATTTCTAAACATTAACAATCCACAGCCATTCAATCTTATGAAATCATATACTAAATTCAGTCCTTGGAAAAATTTTAATGCTCCTTTTTCTCCAGCCTCAGTTTCTGAGAAAAGACTGCTTTTTGACATATGACACCATTTTTAAAATTACCCAGGTTAGGCTACCTGTACCTGCAGTTGTTACATAAATGAAAAAATGCACATGATTTGGTAGGTTGGCAGGCTTTAACACAGAGTAACTTAGGAGCAAAGTTATAAAATACTGAAACAGCGGGGCTTCAAATGGAAACACAGAGATTAATAGAGCTAATTTCTAAACCCAACATTTTTTCATGCAAAGTTTGTTTTATAAAAATTTACACTACTATGGAACATCGTTAGCACATCAGGTGACCATCATTAGGGGCTGCTTTAGGAAAAACTTGGGAGTAGCACCACTTGGATTATTCAATGAAGCTTCCATAGTTGCTCACAAATATATTAAGATAACAGAACTAAAATCTTAAAATGGGTACATATACTTTTTTTCCCAATCTCACTGTCACTGCTTTGGTTTAGAACCTAATTACTTGTTTGAACTATTGCAGTACCTTCACCGACCCACCCACCACCTTAAAATTAACCCCTATTTATTTTTTATTCAATCCAACATTTTCCTGATGTTAGTTATCTTCCCAAAAAACAATGAAGGCCAGATCATGAAGATTTCAAAAACTCTTGTCTGGTTTTCCATTACCCAGAGCAGGAGTTCTTAACTGCCCTAATTGCACCCCAGCTTAACTGAGGAATATGCTACTCCTACTAGTCATAGTGGCTCACTGCTGCAATAATTTGGGGAATCCCATGTCTTTTTTTCCCCCTTCTGCTGGTTTGAAAATCACAGACCTGAAGAATAAAGCCACAATTCTTTAGTCTCACATTCGTGTTCCTCCACGATTTGGCATCACACTTCTTTTCTGACTCTGCCTCAAACTATTCCTTAATGCACTCAGTGCTTCAATTAGCACCAAACACTCCAGGCACTTCTAAGCTTTCAAGTTCTTATTTATGCAAGTCATAAACACGAATATCCTCCACCCCAAACCCCTCCTACCAAGTCTTTCCCCTTCCTATTTACGTTCAAAATTCTGCTAAAAAATTCCACCAAGAAATCTTCTTGAGTATCTGGAGTCAGAATTAATCTCTGCCTCTTCTCAATACCCTTATTTATACCTCAATTATAGTATTTTAACCACTCAGTCTTCTCAATTCCAGCCCTCCACCTTGCTCTCAAAATAAGCCAGAATAAGCATATTTTGTGGAAAATCTACCTATCTATATACATGAAAAACAGTCAAGTTACTGCAATTAATAGTGGGCCTGAGAGTTTTCAAACACTCCATCAGAAGTGTTCACATTATAAACTGCAAATACAGTGCCATGGGTGTGTAAGGGCTATGGTCAGAGAGTTGGTACAGCATGACAGCCAATATTTAGATTAGTAAATACACAATGCAAAATACACATCTACTCAGTGGCTAAAAGCACTTGCATGAAGGAAGTCAAAGCATGCAAACCTCAGAAGGAATCACCAAAGGTTCTCCAAGAGCTGGCAAATCCACTGAAATACAGGTCAAGTCTTCCCAGAGTACCAGCTACTGTAAGGCCACTACAATTTGTCCAGGCAGTTAAGGCCAGAATGAGCTTCAAGTAGCTAAACAAGCAGAGCAAAGCAAAATTTCCCACATTATGACAATTAGTTATTTCTATAGTAAGCCTTCCTTCATGATAGGTTCAACCCTTTATTCCCTAGGTAGAAGACATTTTACCACTAGGTAAGATGTATTTTAACTGTAATGACCACAATGTCAAAATCAAAATTGTAAATCTTCAGACCCCTGCTAATGAAGAAAGGGACAGCCAGTTAGGCCTAAGATTACTCTTCAGAACAAAGTCCTCTTTAACAGAAGTAAAAGGCACTTAGATAAAATGAATGGGCTAAGAAAAAAACTAACAATAATGAGATAATAAGAGGGAAAGTAAAAGGAGGACTAAAACCTCCACAGGCAAGAGTTATGAATAAAAGAACCAGCTGCACGACCTAGCTGTAACCTACAGCCTCAGCTTGTAAGCAGAAGTT
>JAQZBX010015992.1:0-14943 GCA_029593785.1 Cabassous unicinctus | reverse complement strand
CCAGGGACCTTGTATGTGGGAAGCCAGCACTCAACCACTGAGCCACATCAGCTTCCCTAAGCAGCAGTTTTTAATGGAAAAAATCCACACAGGGGCAAAGCCAGAACATTGACCTTTGAGACCCTTCTGGTGACAGATAGGCTGGATTAGGACAAGACTTAGTCTACCTCCTTTATTTGGTCATCAAAATAGTCATTTTCACTGCCACATGAAGAAAATTTCTTAAGATACCCTAAGTTTTTGGGACAAATCTGGGAATTCTAGCCTCTTCTGGGAAGATGTATTCTCAAATTAAAGAAAAGGCAAATAATATAATAAAATATTTTCCTCTTTAACATTTATTAGGACACTTGCTTTTAGTGTCTAAAGTGAAATTGCTTTTTAAAAATGAAATCTAATATTTAAGAAGCCAGTGACTGAGAGTGAGAGGTGGATGTGATGGTAAGGGACACACCAGAGGCTTTTTGGCAATGTTTTATCTCTTAATCTGGGTAGTATAAACATAGGTGCTTACTTATCCTTTGCCTTTTTGTATGTCTGAAATATTTCACAAAATGTTTGAAAATGATCAAAAGAAGAAACCAGTAAAGTCAAATTAAGGAAGGAATTTAATACACTAAAGAGATTCATATGCAGCAAGGCAGCAGCTGGTGGCAAGTGGATCACAACTCAGCAGCCCCATTATCCTCTTATTCATGTCTTAAAAGTATCATTTCTAGTAAAATGAAAGAATGAATGAAAGATTTTACACATGAAGGAAATTAATTTTTATTACCTAGGAAAGGAAAACAACAGCAAGCCAAGGCTGTGATTGCTGGTAGAGAAAACATTTGACACATAAGAGGACCACAAAACTCATTTTCTGTTCCTTTTAGCTGCAAGATGTTAAGTTTAAGTAATAACATTTTCCAACTGGTTCATTCTTTTCAAAATCAATGATATTTGAAATAAGTTAGCACTACACTTGAAAAGACATTCTGTATCCTCACTCCCTTCTAATACACAGTTCCATCAGCTGTGCCTGCTTGACACACCTTGTCAAGTAGACTCAGAAGGAAGGACTTCATTCTTTAAACAAATATCAATGCTATTATTGAGCTCAAAAGAAAGGTTCTACAAATGACAAATGAGAATAATTTCTAATTATATAATTCGCTTTAAGACAAAAATCGGTATTTCCTGTATCTTTAGGGTATGTACCTTTAGAGATTATTAACACCTGGTAGCAAAAGAATCTCTCGAGGAGACTAATTTCAAAAACACAAGAAAAAGGCAGAACACGAAGATAGACTCACAGAAATCTAAAACTGTGCAGTACAACAGTCACTCCCAAAAGGACAAATACTGTATGATTGTGTTACTATGAACCAAATATACTGTATAACATTGTATGATTCAAAAAAAATTTATATGTATCCAGTACATTTGAGAAATGTATGTTTTTATTCAACTGTATTTTCTTTTAATTTTTTAATTATTGTTTGTATTTTCAATTATTAAATGTACAAAATAGTTTTAAAAAATGGGGGGGGGGAATCCATGCAGCTGTGAGAAAAAAAAATAGCCACTAGCCATATGTGACTAATTAAATTTAAATCGAAGTTAAATAAAATTAAGTTTAAAATTCAGTTCCTTGGTTGCACTAGCCACATTTCAAGTACTCAACAGCTACATGATGACTACCATACAGCTCAGATATAAAATATTTCCAGTATCACATGAAGTTCTATTGGATAGTGCTTAACAAGTTAAAACCACCAGTTCCAAATGCAAGATGATTAACAAATGAGGAGATTCTCTGTAACATTTATGTAATTGAAGTAACTTTTAAAAATACAAAAAGGGATGCGAATATTCTTGCTGTCCTGATTTTGTGATAATCAGGGTAGGCTAAATATTTGCTATATTAGAAACCATGCATGTGTCCCCAGACCTAGTTTTTCTCCCTAGGTCTGGTTTTCAGAATGCTTGTGATAAACTAAGCCTGATTTATTATATGATCATCCTGTATGGGAAAAGACTATAACTCTAGGTATCTTTGGTCAACCTTAAGAGATATAGCAGGGGGATGGATGTGGCTCTGGTGGTTGGACGTCGGTCTCTCATATGGAGGGACCTGGGTTTGATCCCTGGGACCTCCCAGTAAAAATAAAAAAAAGAAAAATATAGAAGGTGGGTGAGCCATCAGGCCCCGCGAGCCACACAGCAAGACGATGATGTAACAGGAGAGTGACACAAGGGAGAGCCAAGACGAGACGCACCAAAAAACCAGGAACTAAGGTGGCGCAGGCAGTAGGACGCCTCTCTCCCACATTGGATGTTCCAAGGATCGAATCCCAGTGAAGACAGGAGGAGAAGGATGAGAAGAGAGGGCAAGAAACAGACACAGAAAGTTGCCCAGCAAATGGACCCAGAAACAGCAAAAACGGGGGCGGGGGGGATGGATAAAAGTAAATAAATAAATCCTTAAAAAATGTATAGGGGAGGAAGATACAGACCAGTTAGCAGTAATACTTTCACGATGCTCTTTTATGATTTGTTAGCAAATGTTTCACAACAATGCGGGGTGTTTGTGTGTGGGGGTGATGTATGGAAGCCCTGTATGATGTTATGCATGTTTGTTTTGTAAGTTCAGGATGTTTACTGAACACTTGTAGTTTATGTATGTTCATGTATGAATGATATATTTCAATAAATTGCTTGGGAAAAAAAAAAAAGAATCTTTGAGGAAGCAGTACCTAATCCTGAGGGTGAGGATTCAGAAGTGAGGGCAGAGCTGGGGAGGGAGGCATGAGAACACTGACACTGGCCCAGAGCCAGACAGTGTACTTGGGCTTTACTCCCATGATCTTTGATTGTCATGACCACCTTGTGAGGTCAGGGCTGTTATTCTGAGAAAACCATTGCCCTCACCCCTCCCAGGTCCTTCAGAAAGAACTCTGCCCAGCTGAGAGTCTGCCTCTGTCCATCTCTGCAGGTGCCACCTCCTAAGAATGGCAGGATGCCCCTATCATTTGTTCCCTTCCTCAGGTCAATTCCTCTATGTGTTTCGCTTCAATATTGGAGGCCGCTGGTGCAGATACTGCAGAAGTGACACAAGTAATGGGACAGACACAGTGATGGGGCTTAGATTGTGCCCACCTAGGGAAAGTGCTGAATGGGACCATGGTAATGGCCCCATCTGGATGTAAATCATGGGCTCAAAGCTCTGTAACTCCATTATTGTGATTTCTGGTTGGAGTCGCTGGAAATATCACCAATATAGACACAAATAATGTCCTTGCAGTATTTCTTGCTTCCCTGTTGAAGTTGTGAATAAAACCATGCTCTTTAAAAAAAAAAATATATATATATATATATATGAAAGGGGGGAAAAAAGAGGAGGAAAACAGAGGCAAAACTGGGCACTCAAAGAGCAACCTCTAGAGGTTGCCTCAGCAATCAGGTGCATTTAAAACAACAAATAAGCAGTAGCTGCATGCCTTTCAGGACAAAGGAGAGGGTGTAGGGCCAGCATATTCTCCAAAGGCTTTAAAAGCAGAGTTCTGTAAAATTAGGAGCATAGGCAATGAATAGAATACTGCAGAAAAACTGGGACCTGAGTGATAGCAGTTTTGGATACCCATTTGTTAGCTGAGTAAACCTATCTTCTAGGTCTCAGTTTCCTCACCTATAAAAACAGGGGTCTGAACAAGATGTTTTCTAATGTCTTCCCAGGCCCTGAAGTCAATAATTCTTGATTGTTAACTTTCTGATCTTGTTTGTACCCAACCCCTCCACCGCCCCCCCCCCCCAAAAAAAAACCTACTACCACCAACCGGTGTGGAGTGGGGTGGGGTGGGGTGGGAGGAGAATGCTAACAAAATAACCTTTTCAGGATCAGCCAAGAGTAAAACTAAAATTCAATCTAGTGGTTGCACACTAGAATCACCTGGGACACTTCAAAAAAAAATACCCAAGCCTATGCTCTGACACACAACTAACAATGAGTCTATGGGGTGGTACTCAGGCATCTAGAGTTTTTAACAGCCCCCCAAAGTGATTTTGACACACAGTGAGGGTTAAGAACCACTATACTAGAATATAAGCTATTATGTACTTCAGACAAGAAAAAATAATAGAAAACACTTTCCTTTCTCCTTGTCAGGCAACCAAAGCTACATCCACATAGATGGCACCTAACAAGAAGGAAGGTCACATATATTACAAACACAAATCCTCTGAATTAGATTTTTATGATGCAGAGCATTGGTCTGAAAAAGGGCCAAGTGTAAAAATAATGAATTACTAAAAATGAGAATTTTGAAATGAATTCACATGTATTAAAAAATGAATCCCCTATTAAAAGTTTAATGCTAAGTTTTCAATCTAAAGCTTATAATAGGAAAAGAGGTATGCCTAATGGGAAGAAGATTTCTTAGAGGTTCTAAGTTATCATTTTTAAAGGGACAAGCCATCAGGAAGCAGGCAGCTGACAGTGAGAGAGGACTAGAAAGAAGAGCACAAGAAAAATGCCCTGAAACCTTTCCACCAGTAGCCTGCCAAGGAGATCCATCCTTTACTACCTGTCAGAGAATTAAATGGAAAAGGAAAAAAAAAAACTTTTAATGATTCATAGGTAGACAATAAATAGTGGGAGGGTGGAGGGGGTAAGTTTCCCGAAGGCCATTATGAAGATGATGGCTAACATTTACTGGCAGGCTCTGTTCTAAGTACTTTATAATAATATCTCACTGAATTCTCACAATCTTATTAGGCATGTATACTATTATTATTATTTTTATGGTTAAGAAAACAGTGACACACAGATTAGAAAACTTGCTCAAAGTTACATATCTGGGAATAAAAAGGCTAGGATCTAAAACCCCCAAGTTAGATTCCAGAGCCTATACCCTTAAGCAGCATGGCTATTGTCTGTCTCTCCACCGCTATGTATACGTGTCTATGACTGACTGAATGGTGAGGTGAAGACAAAGACATCTCGAAGGGGATGGGGGTGGGGAAAAAAAGACTGTATCAGGGAGTGGGCTCAGAGGGCCAAAGATGGGACTCTGCGATATGTACCTGCAGAAAAGGGTAATTACAAATTTTCCCTAATTCTCTTAGCTTGGACTGTAATGTATACATCAAATTTCTATGAAATAGATATAACATAAATCAACGAGAAATATAAGGTATTAAACTAATTTAAAATCCAATGGTGGGGAGTAATAAGATGAGCTACGTACAGAGAAACTGAACTCTCAATCAGTACAGTAATATTCAGAGAGAGAGGTAAACAGCATTACCGGAAGGACAGGTTTTTCACTTTGTTAGGAAAGTATATTCTCTCTAACAAAAGAGAGTTACTATACCTGGATAGATAACATGAATATCACAGTCACCTTAAAAGTACAGCCCAAACTGTAAGCAAATAAACTGACATTCTGGTTGATAAAAGTCAAAGTGTGTTTGCTTAAGTGAGGGGTTAACACAGGCTTTAGGTCTCTAAACATGACAAAGCAGAGACAATTGCACCATCTCTAAAAGCCCAACCAAGCCTATTTATTTATTTAATTTATCCTACCAAGCCAATTTAAAGCCTAGTCAACTGAATTTTACAAAAATCATCAAACCTAATTATAGACATATTTTAACATTCTTTCTCATCTAAAAATCCTCCCCAAGTAGAACTGATGGGACTTCCAACAAGCGACATTTGGATGATATTGTTACTAAATTGTGAAATGAACATAGGGAAGGAAAGAGAAAGGTTAAAATAAAAGAGCCACAATAAACCATAATCTAGATGATCAGTCTGGGAGTAAATTAAGGGTTGGCTGAAATCTGGGATAAAAATAAAGTTGTACTTAAACAAAAAACAAAACAAACAAACAAACAAGCCATGTGACAGAATGAGCTCATCACTTCTTGCTTTTACTATTTGTTGTTAAACAACAAACATAATGAGAGTCACCAGGTATATCATTACAGGGACCAAATATAGCCTTTTAAACACATCACCCAAACATAAAAGCAAGACACTCTGATTTATAAATAGGTATCTTACGTTCATTAAGTGTTTGTACAGGCACACTAAACCTGTCATTGGGATCTAGAGCTTCTCATAAGAGCTGCTGTGAAAAAATTAATATAAGGGACTTGTTGCAAAAAGATGGCATATAAAATTATAAAGGATTTCTCAGTTTATGAGGAATTTTTCCAATCATAAAAGTAAACTGAAGCTTCTTTCTTTGCAACACAAGCTACTCAGCAACAAGGTAGAACTTGTAATGCATAGATCTAGACAATAAAAACAAGTAATTTCTTAGAAATAGGTAAAAGGTAACAAACATTCATGGACACTGGAATACAAATAAACAATCCAAAACTTTTAAAGGATACGGTCTGTACCAGGAAACAATGTTCTTCCAGTCAACAGCTCAGCCATTATGCATCCCACTGACCAAATATCAACTGGCAAAATTAAAGAGAAATTAAAGTACATACAAGGTCATATTATTATTCTTGGTCACAAAAATAACTATAACCTAAGGGTGAAACACTCAAATTAATATTTAAGATATCAGAGATTCAACAATCATTTTCATTTTTATAGAAATATTATTAAGACCTTCATCCCACTAAAGGGCTTCATAGGTAGGGTAGGTAAACACATAGCTAAGGCAAAAGAAATATGCTGTTCACAAAGGAGCAAAAGTTTCTTATTGGTAGAATAAGCTTTTCCAAAGGAGAACTGAGGGGCTAAGATTATAAAGCCATTGTCTTCAGGTAGAAGTACTCAGAGAATATGTTGAAAACCTGAATAAATATAAAACCAAGTGCTAAATCACAAAGTAAGAAAGCCTGAAAAATCTACCTCCTCTATCTGAACAACTAAGATATTTTCTTTTTGTAGGATTTCTAAGGATCACTGAAAAAAGAACAGATATTTTCTCCCCACCATCTCCACTCCTGAGAATACGAAATATACCCTACATGATATTAATAAGGCCCTAAATAATCAGTGCAAGAAAATACCTGTTTGGTTGTAATGCATCCAGTTCAGCATGATCTCAGGAGCTCTGTACCACCTGGTGGCCACATAGCCTGTCATTTCATCATCTGTATGCCGAGCCAGTCCAAAATCCAGGATCTAAAGGAGAAGAGAAATCAGGCATTGGAACAAACTGTTAAAACTTGTAAATCAAGCAGGAAAAAAATCCCTGGGGCCTTATAAAAAAGAAAAACAATGTAGCACTCCCATAAACAGATTTCTGGGTCCACACTTATAATGCATCATGGTAAACACACATCATGTCCTTGAAATTACGAAAAACAAAACAAAACAAAAAAAACACTCCCAGGGAGGCGGATGTGGCTCAAGTGGTTGGGCTTCCGTCTACCATATGGGAGGACCCAGGTTCGATCCCTGGGGCCTCCTGGTAAAAGGTGAGCAGGCGAGCCACACAAGATGATGATGCAACAAAAGACAGACGCAGAGGAGTCAAGGTGAGACGCGCCAGAAACCAGGAACTGAGGGGGCACAAGTGACAGGGTGCCTCTCTCCCTCATTGGAGGTCCCTAGGATCGAATCCTGGTGAAGCCTGGAGGAGAATAATGAGAAGAGAAGGCAAGAAACATACAGGAGATCACCCAGGAAATGGACATAGAAAGCAAGTGGTGGGTGTGGGGGTGGGGGTGGAGAAATACAACTCCTGGGTCTTTACCCCAAAACAATAAAAACATATGTCCACAACAAAGGCTTGTACATGAATATTCATAGTAGCTTTATACTAGCCGCAAACTGGAAATGAATCAAATGTCCATCAAAAGGTGAATGGAGGGAAGCGGATGTGGCTCAAGTGACAGGGCTCTCGTCTACCATGTAGGAGTCCAGGGCTCAATTCCCGGGGCCTCCTGGTGAAAAGCAAGCTGGCCGGCGCGGAGTGCTAGCACAGCAAGATGACACAACAAAAATAGAGACAATGAGAAATGCAGATCAGGGAGCTGAGGTGGCGCAAGAGATTGAGCAGCCTCTCTCCGCTCCGGAAGGTCCCAGGATCAGTTCCCGGTGCCGCCTAAAGAGAAGACAAGCAGACACAAAAGAACATACAGAGCAGACAGCAAGCACAAAACAACTGGGGTGGGGTGGGGGGGTAAATAAATCTTTTTTAAAAATTTTATTTTATTTATTTTTTTACCGTGAGGTCCCAGGGATCGAATCCCAGCCCCTCCATATGGTAGACAGAGGCCGAACCTCTTGAGCCACATCCGTTTCCTTTTTTTTTTTTTTTCAAAAAAAGGTGAATGAACAATTTGAAATACATTCATAAAATGGAATACTACTCAGCAATGAAAAGATGATCCACTGATATATGCAACAATACAGATGAATCTCAAAAATATTTTTCTAAGTGAAAGCAAAACATGCAAAAAAACATACACTATATGATTCCATACATTAAAAACTCTATAAGAGATAAATCTAAAATGTCAGAAAACAGATCACTGGTTGCCTGAAACAGGACTGAGGATGGGGAGGATGGGACTGACTGGGAAGGGGCACAAGAGAACTTTTTGAAATTAGGGAAATATTCATTATCATAATTGTGGTGATAGGTACATGGACATAAAAATCTATCAAAATACAAGCTCAAAACAGTATGTTTTATTATATGGAAATAATGTTTGAAAAAGGGAGCAAAAAACAATATGGAACAAAGATTTCTGGAGCTGCTTGCATTTTATGGACAATTAATTCACTTATCTATTACTTGAATAATTTTGAATGAGTGGATACCTGCTATTGTTCCTCTTAGGAATCTATTTAATAATTATCTCTTTCTGATATCCACACTATAATTTTCCTTTAGTGTAACTAGTGTATTTTAATTTCTAGTTTACCTTTATTTTAAAAAGAAAACAACACAAACTTCTGGTCAACCAAAATGGCAGCATAAGACATTCCAAGGTGCTGTTCTCCCCTAGAGAATCTTTGAACAATCAGCAAAAACTAGCAGAGCCATCTTCCTCAAAACTTCAGAAAACAGTTAAAGGGTTGCAGTAAGTGGGCAAGGGCCAAATAAAAAAATACAGTATTGGAGAGCAGATGTAGCTCAAGTGGATGGCCGCCTGCTTCCCATGTATGAGGTCCCGGGTTCAATCCCCAGTACCTCCAAAAATTAAAATAAAATAAAATATAGCTTTAAAAAAGGCAGTAGAAGATTGGGCACTCTTGCTGGCCCCATCCCACAACCACCCCTGTCACAGTGTAGAGCCAGCCTTCCATTGTGGGTCCTGGAGAAAACAGAGTAATCCTTCTGCACATACTGGGTTGCCTGTATGTCAGTGCCAATTTATCAGGTGGCAGTCTGAAAATTTGAACCAGAAAACTCCTCTCTGGTTCACTCTCCCAGCACCTGACTTGCAGGCAGAAGCAGTATAAGAAACAATTAAGTCGAAGCAGCCTGGGGCAAAGGATTATGAACTTTAAAGGATACACAGATTATCCAGGAGTGTGGGCTGGAGGTGGGCATAAGTCTATTCCACAGAGAGTAGAGGGGACACGTGAATTCCAGTAAATGTGGAATTCCTAAGACCAGGAGCAAACAGGAGCCCAGAACAAGATTCAGGCTCAAAAAAGACAGAAAAGATGCTGCACTTCACTTTTGCCTCAGGCTGACTTGATAGTAGGGCTAAACTCCCCCAAACACAGAGACAATTTGCAAAGACTGTGAAAAGTGTTTTTTGAATGGGTTTGCTTGTTTTTGTTAGCTCTTGGAACTCAAGGAATTCTCTGTCACATCATTTCCTGACTACAAACATAAGGAACAGACAGTTTTGGACTAAATCCCAGAGTTAACAAATCAAAATATTAAAATGTACAGTGTGCAAAAAAGATTATAAGACAGGCAAAACAAACAAACAAACAGGAAATGATGGTCCATCCAAAGGAACAGGATAAAAATGCAGAAAACAGAAAAGAGCAACAAAGATGGCGAGAGTGGGCATACCAAAGAATGTTTTAAAAATGATCTTCAACATGTTTAAGGAGAGAAAGGAAATCATGGAGAAAGAACTAAAGGATATCATGAAAAGGATGAATGAACAATATGAGAATCTCAATAAAGACATAGAAATCTTAAGGAACTAAATAGAAATTCTGGAGTTGAAGACCACAGTAACTGAAATGAAATATTCCCTACAGGGTCTCAACAGCAGATTGGTAAAGCATGGTGATGATGGTAGCACAACATTGTGAATGTATTTAACACCACTGAATTATATATTTGAATGTAGTCAAAAGGGGAAATTTTAGGTTTTATACGTTACTAGAATAAAAATTTTTTAAACAACCATAGGACTGTACAACACAGGGAGCCCTAATGCAAACGATGGTCTATAGTTAATAGTGTAATACACTTTTTTTCATCAATTTTAACAAAGGTTCCACACAAAGGTTCCACACTAATGCAACATGCTAATAATATAGAAAACTGTGTTTATAACGGAGGGTGTATAGGGATCTCCGTATTTTCTGCATGATTTTTCTGTAAACTTACAACTTCTCTATTTAAAAAATTAATTTCGGGTAAAAAATGAACACAAGACACATTCATTTTCACTTATACAGCTTACTAAAAGTCTATGGTTTAAATTTCAAAGTCTAATATTCCTAAGCACTGTATGAATTTTCAGGCAAAAAGTTGTGGTTTATTAACCTATTCCCTATACAAGTTTGCATGGCTGATCAAACATATAATCTCAAGGAGAAGCAAACAATTGCCACTATCTCTTCATCTTACCTTCAGCTCACAGTCTTCATTCACAGCTAGATTACTAGGTTTTAGGTCCTAGGAAACAAGTATAGAAAGACAGGATCAACTTTTAACACACAATAAATTTCTTTTTGCAGGTAACAGTGAGGATCCAGACATAAAACTAAGACTTCATCTGATTACACACAGATAATTTCCACCCTAGAGTCAGTATTTAGTCCTAATTAGCCTTACATAGACACAAACTGTATGTCTTTATTCACTTTAAACCTAGAGCAAAGTTGCAATAAATCAATATTTTAATGATTAAAGTCAATTTAGATTAGGACCTTGACCAAATTCCATTCTTCTCCCCCATCTCCACAAAATGATTTAATCAAAGTCACAATACATACCCTGTGAATTATATCAGCTGAGTGTATATACTGTCAAAGAGAAAAAAAAGTCAGCTATAAAAAAATCATCTCCAATCTCCCACTCTCATAATATATAATACATTATTTTGAATCAAAATAAGAACCTCCAGGTTAACAGTGGGATTTAAAGCAGAACAAGTAACTATCAGTATTCTGTACATTTGTCAAAACTATGTACAGTCATCGACTGTACTCGCTTACTCTCTAGGCTATTTTCTGGTTGGTATTCTGAAGCTCAACAGGGACTCAAATATCAAAAATGGTTTCATTTTAAAACACTACCTCCACCCTCCCCACAAATAGATTAGTCACCGTCAAGATTTTTTGGAACCTCACCACCATGCTAACCAGATTTAAATTACACCAAGAAATTATTAATTTTTTAGAAGAAGTAATGAAGAGTTTTCATCTCTCAGATATGGAATGATATGATGTCTAAATGTGTTTTAAAATAATCTGAAAAAAAAAAAAAAATCTGGGGGCTGGGAAACACAAAAGAAGCAAGATTAGCCACATGCTGATGACTGAGTGAACATGGTGATTCAATTTACTATAATTTTTACTTGTGATTTTGTGTTTAAAGTTTTCCATAAGAAAAGTTTCTTGTTTGTCTGTTTTAAGCCCTAAATCAAAGAGAGAGAGCGAGAGGGGCAATTCATTTCTCAAAATTATTACTGATACTCTATGTACCTTTAGACCTCGGAGAATCTGGTAGATAAGGAACTGTACATGGTCATCTGTAAGCTTCTGACATTTCACAATGTTATTCAGATCTGCCCCCATGAGATGGGTCACCAGATACCTAGAAATTAATGGAGAATTATACAATGATCCAGAACCCCTAAGAAAGCTCTCACTTTCAAAAGACTTGAACAGTTTGTAAGAAAAGGCCACCCAGTAAGTACCACAAGTCAGCTAAACGCTTAATAACTACGCATGGGGGACTCATTACCAACACCATATTTTAAGTTTACCACTTGCCATCTATTTTTATAAAATTTTTACACTTATTTCTACTTGATGTATCTTTTCCCAGGTTCTCTAAAGGGTAGAGGTGGGGGGAGAAGAAAGGAAAACCCAGAGATGGAGATTAGAAAGATATTTATTTTAGTACGTTTTCTTTAAAATGCCATTATAGCATGAGAATACATAGTGTAATTAAACGCATGGCCATAATAAAGTATCCTGTGTTTTTAAATCTACCAATTACATTTTCACCTTATTATAAACCTTCCAAGCTATAGGTTCTAAAACAGGAATATCTTTAAATATTCAAACTCTAATTCTCCTTTTTCAGAACAACTGGTAAAAGGATATTGCTCACTGACAATAATCCTGCATTTACCTTAATGTAGGAGGAACACATTTTATCTACAGGCAAGATGAAGCATTCCAGAACCTTTCCTTATAGGTGTGGTACTGGTTACTAATCTTGTCTTTATGTAGTAAGATTAGGGAATAATTACATTCCAGTCCAACAGGTTTACCACAGATATTTTAGACACAATGCCTTAACTCATTCATTAATGCATTACACAGAATTGGGAACATATAAACCAGATCAGTACTGACGAGGTTGAATATTTTAAAGTAGAGTAGGTTTTATATATTGTTTAAGAAACATTCCTCATACCAGAGACTGAGTAATAAATGTATGTTAAGTGAGCTATAAAGAATGCTGATTTTACTTCATTTCTATTTTTGCTTCTTACAAATTTGTGAGAAAACAAACTGGGCCAGTAAATTTAAATCTACTATTAATGTATTACGTAAATAAATATAAGAGTGTGACCTCTATTTATACACACACACACACTCTATGCACTGTATTTATTACTTTCTTTGCTCCAAAAGGAATTGAATTTTTTTCTCTATCCTAATTTCCCTATTCGGCTGCCATGGTCAGTTCTCAATTTAATGAAGTTCAGTAAGACTTAGCCTAGTTGCAACCTTGAGGTAAGATGTTGAGCATTTCATATTTTTAAAACTTACATGTTTATATTGCCCAAAGGAAGGGGTGAATTCTAAACATAATTTAAGTATAAGTTTGAATTTCTGAAATGTTTGCATAAAGATAGTTTTCATTTAACATATGTTCCAAGCTCAACACAACATAACCACAGGCAGTTAGCACTCATTCTGAACCGAGCAGGTAATAGCATCCACATCTCTTGTACTCTTCCTGACAATCCTATGAGATAAGTTCTATTAGTATCCTCATTTCATTGATGAGGAAACAGACAGAACAAGGATAAGTAACTTGCTCAAGGTCAAACAGAGTGGTATTGTCAGGAGTTGAATTCAAAACTGCCTGTCCCAGAGCCATGATATTAATCACAGCATACATTGCCTCCAAATTCTTCCAGTTGACACAGAATTTAAATCAAGAGAATGATCTTTAAAAAAGAAAAGTCTCATAAATGTCACAATAATCAGAGAAGTATTATCTCCAGATAATTTCTTTACTGATTCTCAATACATATTATTAGTTAGTCTTTAACACTAATGAAGAAGAAAAGCTGACGAGGACATAGTAATATCCTATCCTAATCACAGCCACTGTATTTTTTTTAACCCCAAATTGACTCACAATCTGACAAATAGAAGAAGAATGCTGTGAATAATGGGTTAATATTTTGAAATCAGGACTTTCCCAGAAAATCTGGGATAATGATTGTCATATACATAATATCAATGACAAATATCAAGGCTCACACAGGGGAAGAGAGAATTCTGTTTTATAAGACTGTTTTGCAAATAATTAGTGAATCCTACTTAGCCAGAAAACCAGATTGCACAGCCTGAGGAAGAGAGCATGCTTTTAGTAAGAATATTCTACCACTGTGTGATTCTTTGCAAATCCTCTTCCTAGCAGAGACCATATCCATTTTACCACAAACATTTCCAGAATGAGGGTGAGTCTGTCAACACCTTATATAAATATATAAAATGGACTAATCTAATCAGTTAATTCCCAAAGGGACATTAATGGAGAGCCACATAATTTCTACAATATGTATCTTTGGAAAGCATATTGAATTGTATTTTAGTAAAGACATACCTAATGTTGTCAGTATTCATAATGCCTCAAATAAATTAGTGAAGGTTTGACTTGAGAACAGTTGGAAAGCTGTCTAGTTCTCTCCTATTTAAAAAGAAATTCACTAAGTAGGATTTTATTATGCTAGAAGCTGAATAGATGGTTTCATGGCCCAATATAACACTTTTCTTGTAAAGATGGTCTCCTTTAAATTTAATCAAACTAATGCGAATATTCTCGCTGTCCTGATTTAGTGATAATCAGGGTAGGCTAAACATTCGCTATATTAGAAACCACACATGTGTCCCCAGACCCAGTTTTTCTCCCTAGGTCTGGTTTTTAGAATGCTGGTGATAAATTAAGCCTAATTTATTATATGACCATCCTGTATGGGAAAAAAACTGTAACTCTAAGTATCTTTGGTCAACCTTAAGAGATATAGCAGGGGGATGGATGTGGCTCAAATGGTTGAATGTCTCCCATATGGAGGGACCTGGGTTCAATCCCCGGGACCTCCTGGTGAAAATTTTAAAAAAAGAAAAATATAGAAGGCGCGTGGGCCACCAGACCCCGTGCACGGGTGTGCTGCCAGGCCCTGCAAGGCATGCAGCAAGATGATGATGTAACAGGAGAGTGACACAAGGGAGAGCCAAGACGAGATGAACCGAAAAACCAGGAACTAAGGTGGCACAGGCGGTAGGAATCCTCTCTCCCACATCGGAGGTTC
>JAQZBX010015991.1:0-36909 GCA_029593785.1 Cabassous unicinctus | reverse complement strand
CTCCTGCGCGGGCCAGCTCTGCTGCATGGACCAGCTCTCCTATATGGGCCAGCACTCCACATGAGCCAGCCCACCACTCAGGCCAGCTCGCCATGCGGGCCAGCTTGCCTTTCACCAGGAGGCCCTCGAAATAGAACCCTGGACCTCCTATATGGTAGATGGGAGCCTAATGGCTTGAGCCACATCCGTTTCCCAAAAGAATTGCCATTTGATATTTGTGTCCTTGCCCTTGTTTTTTCCCACGCTTTCTGCCATTTTTTCAACTGTCAATTGCCACTTTTCCCTGTGTGGCAATGAGTCTATTAGCCCTCGTGCCCCTTCTAATTAATTTTAAGGTTTTGAGAGTATGGAAACCAAGAATTAATAGCCCCTCTGCTGCTTCTAATTTTCATATTTTGGGAGTTTGGAAACCAAAAATTCAAGCTTTTTAGCTGTCTATCTAAAATATTGGCAAATTGTCCCTGAATGCTATCTGAAGCTCTTTCTACTGAATTAAAATCACAAGTGTTGGTGTCTAAACTTTGAGAATTTTATTTTGACTATTCACAGGTAGGTCCTTAACATCTCATTTCTGAATAAACAAAGTGTCATATAGCTGAGTTCCAAATAAGGTAATAGCAAGGTAGAACTGACCTCACTTTAGTCCAACATGTTGCCCACAGGGCCACATAAATGCGTCCCTAGTCCATCTCTTACTCTTTGGGTTTTATATCTACACTTAGGATCATTCCTATGGAAAGGTTATTAAACTTGAAATCTAGTTCTTGTGAAGTCCAAGATGACGATTAAGACAAAGGAAAAACATAGTTTTGTCATTATATTCAGAAAGAAAAATCATTAGGGATAACCCAGAATTGCCTCTAATTTGTGGCTTTTAGGACAAAGAGCTGTTTATCTAAAGGGCTTGCAGCAAATAATGTAGGAACTATTTTGAAGCCTGCTAAGTGTGGGCTACTTAAACTGTCAAGTACCCTCCAATTATGGTAAACATCCCTTTGAATATTCAGCTGTGAAGAAAAGGATCCCTCGGTTCCATTGGAGATCAGAAAATTGCTTAGTTTGCTTTCTTTTAAGCAGTTGCTGTTTATAAATGCATGATTTATTTTCCCAGAACTATCTCTGGTATTATCTACAAAATGAAAATGTTTTTTATTAGCGAAGATGTTTACAAAGGACCCCATTTGTAATTTGGTATGCAATTTTACTTACACTATATGATATATGAGTTCAGCTTAAATGTACCAAATTGAGAGTCTGTATAGACCTTAAGAATAACTAAATGAAATTTTCATTTATTTTATAACCCTCATAAAACATGTGCTTCATTTCTGACTACCTAAAGTAAAAAAGAGACAGAGAGAGAAGCAGAGAGTTCTTAGGTCTAAGTTAGCAGTATCTAACTATCATGTGACGTTTAATTTAATATTTGATTTATCAACCTGGGCTTTCCAGTAAGACAAAATCATGAAATCTATGGTTTCAAATTAAGTTGCATTTGGGACAATCTATGCAAATAATTACTCATACAAATAAACCTACTATAAATGCAAGAACATTTACTGCATTCAACTAATACAGATATTTCTTTCATAATAACCCACCTCCAAAACAAGCCCTCTATGTTTTAATAGATTGTAGTAGGCATCAGTTCAGAGTCTACACATTCTATAAGTATATAAATTCATACAACTTTGACAAAAGTTCCTGTGCAAGCTTTAGCAAATGGATCCACAAAACCCTTGATCAATTTCAAGGGGTTAAATACAGAAGATTAAAGTAAGCAGAAGTGTTTTTCAAGGTTGGTATAATTACATTTAGCACCCTTGAAGACTCAAAGTCTCTGCACTATTAATCAAAAGCGATTGTAGTTTATATATAATGTACCACATCTATTAGCATTTTCATATATTTCCAATGGTCAGATGCCTTTGCAAAACAAAACAAAACAATGAAGCTTAAAGAGCAGGATTAGAATAAATGTTAAAGAACTGAGTATTGATGATACTGTTTCTAGAACAACATTTGACATTATCCTTAGAGTGGAAGGTGTATACTCAACTGTAGGAAGGAGTTGGAAATCTGTGAGAGCACCAGGTTACGGGGAGCCTTGAAAGACAGACCAGGCTAGATTTGGATGTTGTTCAACATGGAAAACATCTGACTAAGGAAATGTAGCTCAGGGAATACAATCTGGGCATGTGTCATGTAACAAAAACCCGTGATGCCCAATTCTATCTGAGCATAAGAATTATCAGGGTGCAGATTGTTAAAAATATAGACTATAGACCCTGCTCCTGAAGGGTCTGATTTGAGATTGAGCTGGAGCCAAGAAATCTGTATATTTCAAAAGCTGCACCTGGACTATTCTGATGCATAGTGTAGTCTGGAGTAAGCTCTGTTGCCACAGGGATAGGAATGGAACAGAAGGCAACTGGGTTATTTCTACCTGTCTTTAGACTTCTGCTGTCACAGAGACATCCTGCCACGTTTCTCTCACGCTCTCTTGCTCCTGCAATAGCTCGCTCTCGCTCTCGCGCTCTCTCTCTCTCTCTCTCTCTCTCTCTCTCTCTCTCTCTCTGTTCCACACTGCCCTAATTCCTTGAGTCATGATATTTTATTAGTTTGTTGCATCTCCTGCACATGTGTTCTTGCTTCAGGTTTCTGTGGGGTTTCTCTGACTCCGCTCCACCCACTGAGTGCAGCAGTGCTCAGAGCTCAGCAGTGTTCGCGTTATTCTGATCAGGCCTCCTTTGGTCTCTTACATGAAGTGCAAGATTCTCAGCCTGCTGTTCCATTCCCTGATCAGGAAACTCCATGCTAACCCAACCTTGTCCATCTTATTTGGCTCTGATTCATCTCCTCTTTTCCTATCAAGTAAGCTCTTTGTCCCTGAATATGTGATTGTGGGCTCAAAATGCTATGCGTTTTTTTTTTGTTTGTTTGTTTTTTATTTTTGAGGAACCGGGGCCAGGGATGATTGAACCCAGAACCTCATATATGAGAAAGCCGGTGCTCAACCACTGAGCCACATCAGGTCCCTTGAGTTGGTGTTTTCATTTGTTTGCTTTTGTTTTTAGGAGGCACTAGGGACAAACCCAGGACATCCCATATGGGAAGCAGGCACTCAACACTTGAGCCACATCTGCTCCCAAAACGCTATGCTTTGTGCATGTGATTTTATTCTGTTGTACAGATGTAGTCTGCTCCTTATTCTCCTTTGTCCTGGGCCAGGAGCCATTGATCCTGTTGGTCTGAGGAATCTTTGGGAAACAGGGCATTTGAGAATTGCCCCCTCTTTACGCCTTCCCACCTCTACCCCTACCCCAGGTACAATCACACCCGTATATCTCTAAGCTTTTCCTCAGGACTTGGGAATTTTATTTCTAAGTGCTATTTCACAGCAACTGATTTTTTCCCCTTCATTGTTTCTGATTACTTCTTTGCATGGGATATAGTGCAGAGAGCCCTGGACTGGGAGTTAGGAGATGCAGATGCTGGCAGGAACTCATATTCTATGTAGCTGGGCAGACTTGGGCACGCTATTTAACCTCTCTGAGCCTCGTGTGAAAACAGAAAGTGTTTTCCAAGAGAATCTCTATGGCTCATTCCAACTTTAAAATGTTAGGAATCTACACAAAAGTGTTTTCTTCCCCAGACCAGACTGTGAGCTCCCCACATCTAAGGCTCCCCCCTCTTCCTTGGCTTCCTCCGCAACACTAGCCAAACGCAGTGTCGGCCACACTAGTTACTCGATGCACTTTTTGGATTAACTGGAAATGTTTGGGGATAATTTTACACTAACTGTTATGCAAAGTTTTAAATATTAAGGAAAGATCTAGGGCAATAAGCAAAGGAGCCAGGGGAAATAACTAAAATTAAGGATGTTGGAGCTGGAAGTGAGCAATGACCTAAGCTGCTTTTTTTTCCTTTCCTAATTATGCTTCCACTGCTTCCTGTGGGAAAAGAGTGCTGAAGTCGAAGTGCTTGTTCCTCTTGTGATTTTTTTATGAAAAAAAAAATACAGAGGCTCCTTCTACCCTGCCCCTAGTGAAGGTAGATACATGATAAATATTAAATTCCATGATTTTTCTCCCCCTTTGGCTCTCTGGCCTACCAAACGTAATCTATCTTCTTCATTTTCTTTCTTTGTATTTCTTCTCCCAACTCATTCTAAGCAATTAAGCTGGCAGAGCTCAGCTGGGCATAGACCCACCCTGGACGGTGCTTGAGAAGGTATTGCAGAATGTCAGTGTTCAAGTGATACCGTGTAGAGACAGAGTATCACAGGGTACAAAGCGCTCGGCTTCTGATTCAGCCAAATTTGAGTTTCTGCTCCCACTGTAGCTATTAACTGACTGCCACCTTTGTGAAGTTTCTTAACCTCCCTGGGCTTCGGTTTCTTATCAGTAAGATAGAGATGATAGTACCTGCCTAGCAGGACATGGAGACCATTCAGTGAGATGAGGAATATACTCCAGACAAAGCATGTGCAAAATAAAAGGCAGCCATTTTTATTGACTAATTGAAACATCACTGGTGAAATTCAATCCTCCGGACCACGTGACGTCACAATAAGGAAGCCCTGGCATCAGCATCACGTAACTCTGTTAACTCTTTGAAGCTCTGACCATGATTCCTGCAGGCCCCCACCCACCCCCTCAGTGTTCTCACTATCACGCTCCCAGAGGAGCCTGTCTAGGCCAGCCCTGCACCCGAGGCTCTTCTCTCAGCTGCTCCCCGGGATTCTCAAAAATACGAGTCTTTTACTATCAGTAATTTTCCTGACCTAATGTATGGAAATGCACAGGAAACTGTAACCTGGTTTTAATCTGGGATGGTAAGGACTCTCCCCTTTCCTGTACTTCACATTCTGATTTGGGCTGCCATACAGCTCACCCCCAAGCCCTCTTCATGGTCTCATTTTCCAGCTCTCCAGACTTTCTCTGACCTGTCACTTTACTACCTTAAAGCCCCTGAGATCTGGAGACAGAACTTCTCTCCATGTCCGCCATCTTCTGGATGTAACTGGCCTGCATTCCTTTGAAATGTAACCCAGTATTTATAGTCCCATTAGTCTATAAACTTCCTGAGACTAGGATATCTCCATTCGTATTTGTGTCACCTGTCTTAATATAATTCTTAGCATAGAGTCAAATTCTTAATAAATGTTAGTGGGATCAAGAGTGGACAATGCCCTAGTGCTTATTAACACATATTTGGTAGTTTACCTTTGACTTTTCCTCCAAAAATGTTAGTGAGTGCTTTATGTGCCATACCCAAAGGACAATAAACAGTGGTCAGCCAAGAGGTAACAGCTGAGCTTCTATTCTGGGCCATTATCTCCACAGGTTGTAATGCAGTGATGGGGAAAGACAAGGCAGGGGTTAAAGCAGGAAGTCCCTACCCTCAGAAGTTTACAAGATAATGAAAAAGACAAAAGGAATGCGTTTGGGATAAATTCGAAAACCGAGTATGATACTATAATCAATGCCAAGTAGTGCCGAGTAGATGCTACGAGCAATAGCAGATTGATGGAGAACTTTACAAAGTATATGAAAGTTGGACTAGACGTATATAAATTTTAGAGAATGCTCTTACCATATTCCAACTATGTTCTAGTAGTATAGACACTCTAGACAAACAGAAATTTAGACTCAAGTGGCTAAGTGACTGGTTTCAAGGCTGTGAAATTCTTTCTGGAAAGAGAGACCTCCCCAATTTTATGGTCTGAGTTTGTGATTTATTTTCTTAGTTACTTACTTTATTGATGTATGTACTTATTTATCTTAGTTCATCCATTGTAGTTATTATTTTGCATGGGTTTCAATGTTCTCTGATAAACAGGGCCAAATAAGCTATTCATCTTGCCATTTTGCCCAGGACATGCCTCTGCAGGTAAATATTACTCTTTCCTGCTTCCTTGGAAATTGCCTTCCTTTAACTCCTACACAGGATGAGAATCTGATAACCAGAGAAACCCCGGGACAAGCCACTAAAGATGGTCATTATCATTTATTAAGCAGGTGTTGAAATGAATTGGTCTTTTTTATCGTAATGCAGATTTACAGTGCATTAGACAATCCATTTTTCAATTTAGTGTATATTGCTGCTGATAAATTAACAGATGTCAATTGATTTTTTCCCTCCAGTCCCCCTGTTTACACCTGACAGGCAGTGCTTTATAGCTGAGCAGTTATTTGAAGTTATAAACATTATAATTAGCAATTTTTTAATTAGGCTGACAATTAACAGGAGATTTGCAAAGCTGCTAATTTGACATGTCATACTCTCCGTAGTGTTTATGTTAACCAGTACTTCAGTGAATTCAATTGAACAGAACCATGGTGTCGGGGAAAAAAATCAATCTCAAAAGAACCTTTTCTCCCCACTTGGCTAACATCATGGCACTTCTCCAGAGAAGTGGGAATTCAGTGAAATTTAGCAAGATAACAATGCTAACAGCTGAACTTTAAACAATAGATGCCTCCACAATGAGATTAAGCTCAAAGTACAAAACGCAAAAGCGGTTCACATTAATTGCATTTGAGGTGGCATCCTTCAAAAGCTTGCAAAATCTCAGGCAAGTTTGCTGCCTCTGTTCTGATACAATGTTGGCTGTGAGGGAAGCAGCTGCTTAGACTCTCATCAGTGTGGATACCAAGCAAATATCATTTGTGATAAGCTTGTCTTTTACAGTTAGGAGTTTTCTCATTACCATTTAAACTGGTGTCGTTCTCATTCTCCCTTCCCTGTTCTGTCTGCTAGCTCCCACCTCAACACACGTGCACATGAGAGAGAGTCAGAGACAGAGACAGAGATGACAGAAAGATTGAGAGAGAGTGCTTGTTCCTCTAGGTTTCCAGGGATCTTCCCAGTTTTTCAGTCATTTAATCAATATTTTCCTATTAAAGGAAGCTTTCATTATGGCTTTCTGATTCTGTAATTCTAAAATATTCCACTCAGTTTATAAAAAAGATTGGCTTGAAATCTTTGGAAGATTTGTTACTTGGTAACAGCTTCCAGCAAAGAAGATGCCATATGTTGTTGAACTCCTCAAGAGACTTTCAAAAAAGACGTTCGGGAAGGTCTAGCATTGGAGCTGAGATGAAAAGCATGGTAAATATACCATGATTATCTAGATAATCTATCAGAGGCCAAGAGAGGAGGAAAGAAGAAGTTATTTGAAAAGGTTCATTAAAATGAAAAAAATTTAAACATAAAAGAATATGGATTTTTCAAATTCCGTAAGTGATTCCTTGCTTTCTTTTCCCAAGGCTAAATCACACTTCCTATTTGCAGTGAGCAGACCATTAATTAAAATTTCCCGTGCTATCAGACACAACTTATTAAAGTTGAGAAATACCATTGAGCTTTAATTAATAACTTTTTGCTGCTTTCATACTTTTTGCAAATCTAGATCTGAAGAACTTTGCCACCTGGGGAGTGCTGAAGCTGAAGACCGCTTTTTAAAATTTCACCAGTCTGCACCCTTTCTATGGCATGCATTGCTAAAGAATATAACGTTATGGAACTTGACATCCTTGAATTAGACAGAAATCTTAAGCTTTGTAAAACACCTTTGTTTAAAAAAAAAAAAAAATTGAATGAAAAGCATTGGTTTAGGAAAAGAGAGTTTATAAATTTTTTGTGCTAAAGCATAATGCTTTTTAACAAGTTTTCTTAATTTTTCTCTGGCCTGTACGAATGCCTCCACTTCATGGCATGGAAGGGATCTACAACATTCTCTGGGCTACAAGATAAATAATCCTTGAGAATGACTGTAAGATAGTTCCCCACTCCATCAATATATGGCAAGTCCATTACTTCAAAAATTATTTTTTATAATTATTGTAATTAATTTGATAGCAGTAGGCACATTTGCCTAAAGAAACTCAGTCCAGTACATAGAGTCAAATTTTATTCTCTCGCTACCCCCTACCCCATATGTAGAATAGGCAAATGTTCAGACCTTAAACTATAGTTAGAACCCAATATTAAATTTTAAAAAGAGCCCTTTACTCTATAAGAATTATAGTACTCACAAAGCCACATATTTTGTAATAGAAGCCAACAGATCATTTTATGTAATTGGGTGCTCCCTTCTCTCTCCCCCACCCCCTTCTCTCATCCAGCATGAAAATCTAATTTCTCCCCAGGAAATATCAGGTCTTATAAAATTATCACAATAAGAGATTAGGAGAAATTCTTATTTCTCTATGGAGTTAGGAGGCATGATGGAAGAGGAAAGTAAAATTGGAAATTGTTACAGGGAAGCATGACAGTGGATGATGAGTAGACAGTGATGGCTGCTAAATTCTGGGGCCTGAATTCATCCGGGACCCTCAGATAAGGGTACATTGCTCTGAACACTTTATTAACCCAAAGGGAATTGTTTTAAAATCACTTTCCCAGATATTAATTGCTATCCATTAAATTGATCTCCTGTCTTAAAAAAGTTACGGTATTATGGATATTCAGTTTAGAAAAGCAGAGAAAAGAGTAAAATAGCTCAGAAACATATTACTGGAAATGCGTAAAATTTTATACATAAAGACTTTAACCTTAAATAAGTTCATTTCCGTGATCTGAAAATTTAAATTTGCACGTTTTATGTAGGTAACGTAGATAAATGAAACATGCTATGTGTTCACACCTCACACACGGGGCTCACAGCTTGATGGATTTATTTCAAAACAAATTTTATTGAAACTCATTAATTTATAAGCTCATATATAATTTCAACATGAAAAATTGATATTTTCCTTCCTCCAAGAGATGATTTGACATTCACCCTGCTACTTAGGAACAGGGAAGATATTTAAAATATTCAAAAATGTGTACATCACAGGTGCTGCCCCGTCAGAATGGACACCAGCCATGCATTTCCTGCTGAAATTCAGCCATGCCTGTGACAGAGCTTTCTCATAAAACACATTCTCCAGCTTTAATTTCTTTTAATTCCAGTTTTTCTAATATGGTCTTCCACAACTTCTCTATCATCAATTAAAATGCTTTACTTTGACCTAGAGAACAGAATGTTTGAAAATACCAAAGATTTCAGAGCTCCTTTACTTGGATGGCCAAACACACAGGACATTTTCACAGAGGTTCTGTTACAATAAATGGTAGATCAATAGCAAATTAGGCATAATTAAGTGTACTTTGCAGAGGTGTTTGTGGTTTACTGATTAAGAGCTTTCACTCTTAATGGGCCCAGAGAGCCTTACAGAAAATTCAGCATTTGAAAGAACATGACTGGAGAATAACTTTAAAACTTATGTTACCCCCATTCTCTTCTTCATTCAGTTCAGTCTGTGAATGAAACGTGACTAATTCTTATTAAACGCTAATGTTTCTAATAAGCAGCCATTTTTCATAGCACTGTACTTTGCTTTAGTTTAAAAAACAACCCATGATTGTTCTAGAGGTTTATCTTTCAGGAGGTTGATAAGCCCAGAGGCACGCAGATTCAAGAGCCATGCTGACCCACCAGGGGGCTCACTGAGAAAACCCTGTCGAGGAAACCCAAGAGAAAACCTGCAATCGAGGCATTCACTGTTTTGTAACCTCCACTATCCCCTCCATGCCCAGCATCTCTCTTCTAACGTTCAGCATCCTGTATTGAGAAGTAGAGATTCTGTCTGACCTCTGTCGTCCTCCTTGGTACTTCTGGCTCTGCTTTGGATTTAGCTTCACATTCTAATTACATACAGGATGAAGGAGCATTAAAATCTGACATGCCAACTTTCGTGGGTTTGCTAACCTTTGTGTTTCATTGCGGAAGACGAAATGGACCAGTGTTACCCAAGAGTTCTGGTGTTTAGACTTAGACTGGCCTTGGACATGTGGGATTTTGGTGGAAAGAAAGGAAGAAGAGACATGCTTGTAGACAAACAGTGATGCCTGATGAATTGTTTCCCGCAGGCTCTGAGCAAACATGCTCTGGTTAATTGAGACCAAATAAGTTTACTTTGGTAGCATCATTCTGAATTACCCACATTGTTATCATTATCAAATAGCCCTTGTAAAAGTAAACTTCATGCAACAAATATTTATTGAATGTGTACTGTATATC
The DNA here is from genome assembly GCA_029593785.1 of Cabassous unicinctus. Classification (NCBI taxonomy): domain Eukaryota; kingdom Metazoa; phylum Chordata; class Mammalia; order Cingulata; family Chlamyphoridae; genus Cabassous; species Cabassous unicinctus. Next base: position 26,834 of record JAQZBX010015991.1, on the reverse strand, counting down.
AGCAGCTTTTCTATGTCTGGATATATCAGTGAACAAAGCAGAAAAGATCTTGCCCTCACGGAGCTAATATACTAGGGAAGGTAGACATACAATGAGCAATAAAACTAAGTAAATCATGTTCTATATATACTATTGGGGGGAAAAAGAAAAGATGAGCAAGGTAAGGTTTAGGGGATAACTAAGAAGGGCTTATACTATAAATAAAATATAAATATTGTGGCAGGGATCAGTGTAGGCCTTAAGGAAAAGGTGAGAATTGAGGAAAGCCTTGAAGGAGGTGAAGAAATTAGCCAAGCAACGTTCTGAGGAAGAGCGCTGGAGGCAGAGGAAGTAGCCAGAGTAAGTACTTCAGGGAAGTAGAGGCCTGCCGCATGCAAGGAATAGTATCAAGGCCAGAGTACCTGGAGCAGACTTGCTACTAGCAGAAAATGAGATTATAGAGGTAATAGGGCCAGGGTGGAAGTGGGGGCTTGGAAAGGTCATACCAAGGCTTGTAGGACATCAGAAGGCTTGTGGCATTTGTCCTGGAGCAAGAGAGAGCGCCACTGCAGGGTTTGGGCAGAGGAATAACGTGATGTGGGTTAGATTTTAAAAGGATCAATTTGGCTGTTAAGAATTCTATGCTAAGACTAGACTGTAGGGGAAAGGATGGAAACAGCGTGAATAGGGGATTATTGTAATCCTCCAGCAAGAGATTGGTTGGACAAGGGTGGTGGTTGAAATGGCAGCTAGATTCTGGACAGAATTTGAAGCTAGATGCAATAGGATTTCCTGATGGATTGAATGTGGAGTATGAAGGAAAGAGAGGAGTCAAAGATAATTCAAAGATTTTTGGCCTTAGCAACCAGAAGGATGGTGACGCCATCGTGTGAGATGGGGAGACTGTTGTGGGTGGAACAGATCTGTGAGAGTGGGGTGGGTTCTCTGAGAGGCAGATACCATGGTGAGCAAAAACATGCAAGGGTTTTATTTGGGGAAACATCTGTAAGAGACTATGGGGAGACAGGTGGGAGAGGCTGAGAGAGTTGTCAGACAGTGATGCAAGTCTAATCCCCAGTGAAGGAGCAAGGGAAGGATGAGAAGGTCCAAACCACCATGCAGTCAAGGAAAGTTCAGCTGGGTGGAGGAGGAGGCCTTGAGTCTAAGTTGCACATGAGGAGAGAGGAGTGTCATGCCTCCCAGGAAGAGCCTGCCTTAGTTTCCCTGCTGCACTCAGTCATGACTGGGAGTAGCCCATGGGAAGTGTGGCCTAGCCGCAAATGCAGTCACGGATTCCAGGGAATAGTAGCTCCTTCAACTTAGTTCCCTGTAGCTGGAGGTGTGTGAGGTACATTCTGGTGGCCACTGGAGAAGCAATCAGTAGTTCAGTTTTGAACATGTTGGGATTGAGCTTGAAATTTAAACCGCAGTAACCCAGGAAGCCAGTTAACATCATCAGGATGACAGAGATTTGATTAATTCTTTTATTAGTTTTTCATTTCACCTCATTTCAAATGGATTTGATGTGATTTACATACCTGAACCAAGGCATCAGAAATTGCAAAAGAGGCTAAGGGTCAAATATGGAAGGACGTACATGTAGAGAAGAAACATAGACATTGAAAAGCATAATCAAATATTTGAGATAGCTCTATGGGTCCTTGTTTGGGTGGTAGATTGAGATATGGGTGGCATCCCTCTTCACAAAACTACTGCCATGCAATTCCTTTCTGAACTATGGACTATTTTGTTTGCTTTTATTTTATGCTCATATTGTTATTTCTCCTAATTGATGGTAAGCCTGTTGATGGCAGAGATCGTGACTTAATTTTTGCCTTCCTTGAGCACAGAGAGGATGCTAAACCTAAGGTGGCTCTTCAATTGCTAGTTATTTGATTGAATAACCATATTAATATAGATTCTACGCAGGGAGGTTTTAAAGGCAAAGAAAAATCAATTATTTATCATCAAGCATTTATTGAGGTTTCTGTTCTGTGTGTAGCATTATACATGGTCCTGTATTGAGAGAAATGTAACAGTATTTACATATATGTAGAGCCTGAATACCCACAGACCTTATTGGCCTGTGGATATTTAACAATGAAGATTATTAAACCAAGATTAAGCATGATTATGATCCCTATGCAAAATCTGTGTGTTGACCACCCTCCACCCCCAATGCCCCATGGCCTTGTTTCTGGAACTTCCTGAAATTCCTACAGCTGCCTCATATTATCGATCTCTTCCTCCACAACCCCATTGTCTTCTGTCAGTAACCTCTCCTCAGGTAGCCAGGGATCAGTCAGGTTCCTTCCCTGTCTGCAAAGCAGCACAGTATGGGCTCTTCCCCTGTGTCTCCTGAAGTCCTTCAGGAAGAAAGAGCTTCTTCAGCTTCTCATTGTAAGCCCAGTCTACAGAGGGCTCAAAAATGATTCCAAAAGCTATGTAGGGCTGGGTGTCCATGCTCTCCCTTTACTTATCTTCCCTATCTGTTCCCTGTCTAGTTCCTGGCAACTACCCACAGTATTTCTCCCTGGACCACTTGCTTCCCGTCATGCAAATCACTTCTGCAAATAGACTTCTAGAACATTGCCGCTCAGTCTGTTTAGGCTTAGCCAACATTTCCAGGCAACACATGAAATGCTGTTAGCATTGCCAAGCATTATGGGGTTAAGTGATTGAGACAAGGATTGTCATCTCAGATCATAGGAGGAGGAGGTCACTGTCATCTGAAGTGATGGGGAAGCATTTCATGGAGGACATGGGTATTGAAAGATGGATCAGGGCATATTAGGCAAAGAGGACGGGAGGAGAGGGCACTCTATACACATTTAAACCCAGAAATCATAATATTATTGACTGGTTTGTTGCTTATTTCTCTAATCTAGGGGTAAGACTAGAGGAAAAGATAGTAGGGGAAATAATTAGAATGAAAACATTCTCAAGTTCAGCAACATATAATCCTTATTTAAAAAAAAGTTAATAAATACCTCATGGTGGTGACACTGCATTCAATGCTATAAAAACCAGCCTAATGATAGTGTGATTTCATGAGGACTGAAAATTTAAAAACAAAGAGAAGAGCCAAAAGCCATTTCCAAAAGCAAAAGGAAAAGGAGAAAAGAAAATAATTAATACTAATACTAATAATGAACATCTCAATCCCATTAAGGGGCTACTAGTATTGTCCATCATCTTTTTTGCATAAAGGGCCCATCCCTGTTAAAAGAAAGTAACACATTGAGCATATGAACCAGCTATTTATAATTTACCATAATTAATTACCATAATTATCCTATCCTGAGAGCAGGTGTCTGTGCAGAAGTAGGAAGAATCAAAAATAAGAAGAGACCTGAGCAATGAGAGCAGTTAAAAACGGACGCTTACTAAGGGAAGAACACAGCCTACTTGCTTCCCAAGTGTGCTGGCTTGAGAGTTACCTAAGTGATATAAACGAGTATAAGTCCAGGAGGGCAGGAAATTCTGTCTGTTTCAGTAACTGTTCTTTCCCTATAACCTAATCCAGTACCTGGAACATAGCAGGTGCTCAACAAACATTTGTCAAATGAGTATCCTGGTTGTAACCATAGGAATGACAGCCTGACTCAATACTGCTATCATGTAAAATGTTGACCGGGACTGCACTTTCTCTGAGGAAGAGCATTGGGGTTGAAGGGTAAGATGCCTTCCTTTCCCAAAGAAGCTGACAGAACAGAACCGCTTTGATCTTCCTATGATCCCGGAGCACCTAAAATACCAAACAACCTGTCAGAACTCACAAAAATTATTAGAATGCCATGTTCATAAGAACAAAGAAGAATTCAAGTCCCCCATCCTAGTAGAGGAATCAAAACTACTTTAATAGAGTGGAGGGTGCCAGTCTTTTTGTATCTAAAACCATTTCATTTATAAAGTGCTTTAATTTTAACTTTGCATTTGTTCCTTGGCTTAAGCTTCTTTTTCTAATTTTTGTCCCAAGGACAGACATTTTTCCAACTGAACTTTACCTAAAATAACCATTGCAAATTGTGTTTGAAATGAGCATTTTCACCTCTGCCCGTCAGCCTCGGCTGAATCCCCCCCTGCTCTGCTGGCTCTGCTGGGAGCTGACGTCCGTGTTCAGTAGTGGAAGTCCCCATGCACCCTGCCTGTGTAAAGCGCCATCTTCAAGGCAGAGGGAAATAAAACGCCAGGTTGTGGCCACCCCACCTTCCTCTTTAGGTCAATGTGAACTTCTCCTCAGTAAGCTCTGGAAGAGAGAAACTACTTTGCTTCTGAGCGTTTTTATTCACTCTGCATAAAATTTGTCTCTTAAATGGCAATAATTACACAAGACAAAATGACGTTCTTCTGAAATTTCTCTCTGTCAGGAGAAAAACATTTAGTTAATGAGGGATTGGCATCTTGAATGCATGAGATGGTTCTGGAAACAACCCCCAGCCAGCCAAGGAAAAGTAGCTTTATCGATAAACATCAACAGATGGGGTACTGCGAATAATGAAAATGACCCTGGCAGCTTGGCTGCAGCTGAATTTAACCGTGGTAGGAATGCTGCTCTCCTCTCCTCATGTCACCCGTTGTCATAACGTTCACGAGCATATTCAAGAGTTATCAAGAACTGCAGGGAAATGAAGTGTCTGAGCTCAACAGTCTTTCAAGCTTCATGGAGGGCTGAACCTATGGAGACCATATACTTATGTCTAGCCTAGAATTGCAAAGGAGCAGCTCTCTAATGGGGAAGACTATTTATTTTGAGCTGTTTATTTAAGCACAGGAGGGTTCCTAATGGAGCCGTCAGACCTTGCTCATTGGCTAATAGTTTAATTAGGCCCATCTGGAGGAGGCTATGGCGAGAACGTCCCAGCTCTGATCCTGACAGAGAGGTAATTTGTCATTTTGTGGCCCTGTGACTGGCACACTAACGTCTCCAGAGCCATGCCGAAGCCCAGCAGCCTGACTCACGTGAGAATAGCTGAACACCATCTGAAGCATTTGTGTGGTTCACCTTGGCACAGAAGGAGAAATACACAATTCTCCAATATCCTTGATATAACCTCAACTGGGGGAACAGAGAGAGTTTCTGAAAGTCAAGCTAATATTGCTTCTGTCTGTCAATCCTAATAGACTGAAAAGCTTTCTCCCATCACGCACAGACATACACAAATTGAAATGATTATGGTATATATCAACATTTGTTAGTGGCCTTCCTACTAAGAAATAGATTCTCAAGAGTCTATTCCATGGCTAAGAAACCTTGAATCATATGCATCTTTTGCAAGTGTGTCAAAATGTTTTTGTTTTTTTTCATTTTCCTATGAAATAAATGCCAGACTTTCTTATGCCACATACACAGTACTGCAGTGGGTAAATAGAGAATTAAAATTTCACATTATAAAGGATCTTTGCTGATGATCAGATGGTTCATGAGCCCAGTTTAATTAAAAACAGTAAGGAACAGAAAAAAATCCATCTTGTATGGGCTGGTATCAAGGATTTCTGATTCAGTTAGATTGGTACCTTATACCTTTATGTTGGCAGGTATTAAGTCCACAAAAAAGTGCTTGGAGAAAGGTTCCATTTTATTTCTTTATTAAAAATCTGTGTTTCAGGTCTGCTTACTCAGCTTTATTTATGATGCTTTATCCCTTATTCCTCTACCTCTTTTTGTGTCCTTTTCCTTTACCAAAACCGCTAAAGTACTTAGTTGTCAAATATCTTATCAAAGTTCTTTTTACAGTCTCAGAATGCAGATGCTGACTTAACTAAAAGCAAGTACCAAGAAGCTCCCACTGCACTGCCATAGCATTTTCTTCTTTAAGTGACGTATACTGAAGGTGAGTAGCTACTGGAGACATCAAGGGTACCCCACCCCCAAATATAGGCTAACCTACAAGTCTCACACTTGTAGAGCTGTCATTTAACTCTATGTCTCATAAAAGATGGAAGGAAAAGCCATAGATATGGAAAGTCCTAAAGTAACACTCACAATATTAATGGGGTGTGTCTTCTGCATTAAACAACAGCAACAAGCAAATACAACATAGTTTTAATTGTTCGTGGGCATTTGATATTTTAAAGATCTTCATAGGGAGTTTATACTTACATCTGTTGTTATGAAAAGGTACAGTAATTAATGAATACTCCAGTTCAAGTATGGATGGAGTAAATCAGAACTTTCCAAATTGTTCCTTTCTATTGTATGAATTAAAAAGAAATTCCTCTACATAATATCAATGATATTTGCATAATTATCATTTCTCAGGAAGTCAACAACCATGTAATTTCAGAAATTGTCTCAGATAATTTTAGGAATGATTGTGTGCAGATCACAGATCTAGAAATGTATACATAATTTAAGAGATTATCTCATCCGGCCTCAATATATACAATTTTATGGGGGATACAACTAAAACCCAGAAAAAATCAGTGGCTCAGTGAGCTAGTAGGAGGAAGAGAAACTAGAAATCAAGTGTCCAGCCATCTTGTGAAGTAACCTTCCAAATACATCATACTCAGGCTGGTTTCAAATGGTGCATCCTGGTCAAATCAGAGCAAGTAGTTGTGTTTCTTTCTGGTATTCTGCCCCAGTTAATAGGATCAACACTTGCAAATTAATCAACCAATGAAAAGTCCTTCTGTGGACCTAAATATTTGAGCTACTCATATATTACACAAAGAAGCACTGCAGGCTGTCAAAATAAATATAAACAGTATATGTGAATACATGTTAAATGCCAGATAAACAATACAAACAACAGAAGGGAGAACTTATTGTACATTAGAAGGGTCAGGAAAGATTTAAATGCAGTATGGCTTAAGCTGATTGCTAAAGGATGGCGATAAAAGCCATTCCCTGAAGAAAACTAGCAATACCCAATGCTGGATATAGTGTATTAAAAGTTATATTAGACTTTGAGAAATCTGTAATTGATATGAATTTATAACATGATCCCAACCCAAATACATTACTGGGGATATTTCAAAGGCCATAAGAAAAATTCTGTTTCTCACAGTTTTGTTCCATACAAGGAAATTAGGTTGCTTCAACCAAATATGACTCGAAAGGTTCAAGTCAATTTGATTGAGTTTACATTTAAGACTTTGGTTTAGAATTTAACAGCATGTATCCTGTGTAGCTTAATTTGACCCTCTCAGCATTATCTGAGCATCTGCTCTCTCAAAATTGTTACAAAAACAAATATGATAATATAATGTACAATTCCTCTATAAATGTAAACTTTTGATAGGTAGCCAGCCTAAAGGTTAAATAGGTCAAAGCTGCCACTTACTATCTGATATTGCACCAGTCATTTAAGCCCTCTGAGCCTCAATTTCCTCAGTAAAAGGAGGATCCAAATAGGGCTTATCAGAGGACAATTATGATCTCTATGGCCCAAAGCATGAAATATGCTTTATATAATAGCCAGCCTATTATAAATGTTCAACTTATTATGTTTGCTTCTAAGATATTCCTTTTTTTTTTTTTAAGATTTATTTATGTATTTATTTACTTTTATCCATTTTTACGCCCTTCCTTCCCGGTTTTGCTGTTTTTGTGTCCATTTGCTGGTCAATTCTCTGTGTCTGTTTCCTACCCTCTCTGCTCGTCTTCGCTGGGATTCTATCCTTGGGAACTACGATGTGGGAGAGAGGCGCCCTACCGCCTGCACCACCTTAGTTCCTGTTTTTTTTTGTGCGTCTCATCTTGGCTCTCCCTGTATCGCTCTCCTGTTAGGTCATCATCTTGCTGCACGGCTCAGTGGGGCCTGGTGGCGTACCTGCGTGCGGGGCCTGGAGAGCTCACCTGCTCGCGGGGCCTGATGGTGCACTTGCGCATGGGGCCTGGCGGCCCAAGTGCCTTCTATATTTTTGTTATTTAAAATTTTTACCGGGAGGTCCTGGGGATTGAACCCAGGTCCCTCCATATGGGAGACGGACGCCCAACCACCCAAGCCACATCCGCCCCCCTGCTATATCTCTTAAGGTTGACCAAAGATACCCAGAGTAACAGTCATTTCCCATACAGGATGGTCATATAATAAATCAGGCTTGGTTTATCACCAGCATTCTAAAAGCCGGACTGAGGGAGAAAAGCTAGGTCTGAGGACACATGCATGGTTTCTAATATAGCGAATGTTTAGCCTACCCTGGTGATCAGAAAATCAGGACAGCGAGAATATTCGCAAAAGATATTCTTATTATCATAGGTTGTGATAGTCATTATAACTACACATTTATCTATTCCCCTTTTGAATATGCATTTAAAATAGAAAGTCATTTCAAATAGCATCAGAGAATGAATGTGTGAACGAATGTTCCCATGAAGGCCAAAAATATTTTGATTGAAGAAAAATATTGACCAATTCTTAGTTTTCTCAGTTAAACTTTGGGAGAATAAAGAAGTGATTCTAAGTATAATGTAGTTTATTTTGCAAAATAGAGAAATAGCATGGGGAAAAGTGGAATAACTATTTACCAGAAAAATATACTTTAAAAATAAACTGTCCAGCTCTTCCTAACTTGTCTTTAGAGCAGTCTGAATTAATTGTTTATGAAGAGTCTTGGATATGCTTGAGGAAGACGTTAAAAAAGACACCTTTCTCTAGTTCTAGTACTGTCTCTGTGAACTTTAAGTTGAAGAAAGTTGCTTTGTGCCAGGTTATGTGTGGAGTTAGAGATAAAAAACCCTACTTTGAAGAGAGTGTTACTGAGGAAAAGGAATTATTTTAGGAAGCAAAGGAGAGAGTATAGGACAGGCACTGTATAAACTTCATATAATAATCTTCAGAAGCTCAAAAGACCAGAGAAATTTTACACTTTGTGAAAAATGGAACCAGAAGCTTTTTAAAAGCTATATATTATTTGGCAGTTTTCTAAGCTTTCTCTTAACATGCTTATAAAAAGCTATATATTATTTTTTTTAAATAATATATTATTATTATTTAAATTTTTTTTAAAATTTTTAAAAGCTATATATTATTTGGCAGTTTTCTAAGCTTTCTCTTAACATGCCTATATATCTTTTTTTTTTTTAAAGATTTACTTATTTTACATGCCTATATATCTTTAAACCCCAATCTTGTTTGATTTCCCTAAATTATTCCTCTCAGAGAAGACATGCACATAAGCATTTAGAATTTCTTACGTCAGTTTAATGATTATTTCAGGCTCATTCAGTGCTTCAAATTCTGGATATACCCTAAATAAACAAAACAACTATATATATTTTTTCATTTCAAATGAGGCCAATGGTAGAAGAAACCACAGCTAAAGGAAAGCAGCAGTTCATGAAATCTTTCCATCTTTTTCTACAAAGTTTCTACAAGGAACACTAAAGCCCTCTATTCTTTCTAAAGTTCCTGAAAAATGCATCAAAATAAAAAATCCTCTAACTCTTCATTTATCTTGGTTAGGGTCTCTACAGTTAGTTATCTTTTAAAATTATGCCTCAAATTAATAACATTAGCAATGACAATGGGACTCACATGAGGGGTCAGTGCTAGCATTGGCATGCTGTTTTTCCCTCTGGATTTTAACCTCCATAAAATGGTGGGACCTACCCATTTCCATTTCCTCCTCACTGACCATCATTTGATAACTGCGAGACTGTTGTATTTCTAGAACCAAGGGGAGCACAGTTGCTTGCTGACTTGAGGTATGAGGCAACGGCAGAATTGCGTGGGGAGCGTGATTGCACTTTTACTAGTTTGCACAGCAGCCACACCCCAGCACATCTAAATGCATTTCTTCCTCTAGATCTTCACTGAGTTTATCAGCACTTAACAAAATGCATTATGTTCCCCCTTGCAAACATTAAAGTAAATTAAAAGGAAGTCAGGGGCCGGGGGACTTGCGACTAGAACATATTAAGCTGGCACAGAGTAGAGAATTTAGAAATGGAGAGGATTGTTATTACAAGTGAGTATTTGTGGAAATGGATGCAACTCCAGGAACTAGAGGGCATTTCCAATATCTTTCATTTCAGAGATCTGCTCCAACTGTGATTGGAAGTTATGTGTCTTGCCATTGATGGGTCCAAAATAATGATTTCATGTGATCACATTGGCAGCTAAGTGGGCGTTCACCACCTAGTCAAACCTGGTAACCACACCATGAGCCTCAAAGCCAAGCACCCTTTCTCAATGCTAGCTGACATTCTAAAGTCACTAGGTTGTTTATTCCTTTAATTTTCTCTTTTCTCATTAAATAAGGCAATTATTCATGGTTTGGGGACTCAAAACACCAGGACTAAACAAAGCCCAAGAGACTTCCCTTCCAGGAAGAAGGAACAGCACATGTGGAGGGCTTGAGGAATAACCAGCATGGCCTGTTTGAGGAGGCCCAATAAGGCTATAGTGGCCACAGTGAGGGGAAACTGATACAAGTTGAGGCTCGATATATAGGGCACATACTTTGCAGAGCGTTTTGGCCTTGTCAAATGTTTCCATTTATTCTAATTGAAATCTCTTAGCTAAATCTAATGAATCTAGCTAAATCTAATACCCTAGCTAAATCTAATGAAAATCTCTTAGCTAACCATAGCTAAACCTTACTCAGCCTTACAGAGTCAGCATAAATGCCATTTCCTCTGGAAGGTCTTCATTAGCCTCTGTGCATCAGGCTAGGTACCTTGGTTATCTGTCCCCATGGCAACCTTCTTTCTTCCTCTCATAGTTATGTCTGTCATTCCTGATAGAAGGTAAGCTCCATGGAGTCAGGGAAGGTGTTTGTCCTCATGGTGTTCATTAAGTATGTTTGGACTGTCTAATTGAGTTGATGAATATATAAATATTGATAGCTAAAGAAGAGTGGGAGGAATGGGCAAAAGGTGTTTCAAACAAAAAGAGATCATGAGCACTGGCGTGCGGGCATAAAGGTGAATGATATTGAGGAGAGGGAGAATAAGCAGTTTAATATTATTGAGGATTAAAATGGAGATTAAAGATGGAAGACTATGAGACTGGATGGTGGGCAAGAGTCAGGTAGTGGACTTAGCAGAACTTGGTAGAAGTGAGGAGAGTCTTCAATGGGCCTTTGCATTGGTTAGACATATATTTACATAAATTGCTGACTTGATTTTTTGTTTGATTTGGTTGAAAATATTAGACTGGGTCAGGAAGCTGTTACAATTTGATATAGTCTTTAGATATAGGGTCTCTTCTTGCTAATTTCAAGAGCTCAAGTTAGCAGCTTTTATCTGGAAAGGGAATATGCTTGCGATCATGTACCATAAAGACATTACTAGGGGCCAATGTGAGTCCTGCTGGGCTGTGTCCATCTCCAGGTCCCTTGGTCTGCTTCAACCTTTGACCCTGATTCCTCCTAATCCTTTAAGAGGAATTTATTAAAACACTGTCTGTTGGTTCAGCCCCACCTGAAACTATGGAACTGATCCAGTCAGCTGTACAGTAACCAGACTTAAGCAGTGCCTCGATTCATTGAGTCAGTCCTACTACTGGACACTTTTGGATTTCAGTATCTCAAATTCTCAGAACCATGAGTCGGTCCTACTACTGGGCACTCTTGGATTTCAGTATCTCAAATTCTCAGAACCATGGTTCCTGCCTCAACCCCAGTATTACAAGGGCAACTTTTTCAGCTCTTGAAAGCATCCCAGAATGTGCTGGCACTCCTCTCTCAAGCCAGATTTCCATTTGTCTTTTGCCCAAATATTTGTTCTTTTACATTCGTTGACTACTTGAAGTTTCCTACTTGACCAGACACCAGCACCCTATATTGTGCCTCGATCGTTTTTATTTGTGTCTGTACAAACATTACATGCACTTTGAAAATGCTTATGAAAATTTGCATTAAAAACACTTGAAGAACCTCTAGACACCATCTTTTTGAGAGGGAAATCTCATGCAATACATTTTAAACTTTAGCAAAGCAAAATGAAAAATGCCAAAGCTCAAAGAAAGGAGTTTGGTGCCAATGTCATCTAATACAATATCAGAAAAGTCATTTAAAAGGCCTCATACTCTTTTGCAAATTATGAGAGCCATCAGTGGCGGGAAACTCAATTGCAGCTGCTTCTGTGCAGACAAGAAAAATTGCATCCATCCCGCTATCATCATTGACTGTCCATGTGCTGGTATCTGGCAGGAAAAGACAAAGCTCCTGTGACAGCTCCTGGAACTGCCTGCACATTTCTCTGTCACTGCCCGTGATAACCTGTGTCACCACCAGCGTGTCAATGTTTTCCTTCATTTTAAAGGAAAAGCTCATGCATCCCCACTCCTTTGTCCTTCTCCTTCTCTTTGCTCCCCCGACTAAGTCTTGATAGCAAAGTGAGATGATAGATGTGGGTAGCTAAAAATAGTTTGTTTTGCATGTAACATACAAGCAAGTGAATAATTTTCCTCTGTAAGCAAGATGCCCGGGGACAGGGAAAGCTTGGTGGCAGTGGCAGCTAAGGGACGTTGATGGAGTGCTGCTCTCAGTGCAGTAAATCAGTGGTGGCATAGCTTGGCACACTTGCAAATGCTGCTGCAGCCTGGAGGGAAAAAAAATAAAAGCCTTGGAGAAATACATCTTGCATTTAAAAATTATACTTGAGCTCTTTGTGGTTGACACAGGGAATTTGATAATTTATCCTCTGCCCGTGTAAATGGCATAATGAATGTCTCATCTCCCCACATTAGCCGTTTCCACTCCTGCCTTTGAGATAACCTGGAGTCTTTATTTATCCTGCGCCAAGGGGAGCCGGGAGATGGTTGCATGTGTGTAGTCACATGGGACTGTGTGCAATTCCGTAATGAAGCACAGGGAGAGAAGACTGCGGTCGCTTTGGTCTCGTATTACTGCTCTAATGTAGCATCCAGTACTTGAGGGGAAAGTTTTCAGGCAAGCGGTGGAGTCTGTCAGTCACGCTGCCACTTTCATTCCCTAAGTTCCAAATTATTCTCAGAATTGTGCTTCAAGATTTGAGGCTGGATTTTCACAGAGAAAGCAAATTAGCTAGAGAGCCTCTATTCAGTTCAAATTGGTAAATTCGGGTAGAGAAGGCCAGGGCAAGGAGGGACGTTAGAGCTTATCCAGCATCATTTCTTCCTTTTGACAGAAGAGAAAGATGATACCAAAAAAGACCGAAGAAGTTGTAGGTGGTCCATGAGTGAGTCTGGTAGAGGTAGGACTCCCAGGTGGCTTGTTTTTCTTGCTTTCTACTATATCATATGGTCTCCCTCCTCTACCTCATTCAGGTACTTCTGGACCTTTTGTTAAGTTGAAATACTTAAAAAAATAAAATAAAATCAGGAGGTAATCCAAGCCCCCAAAGAATGAGCTTCTCCCAATTGGAATGACCTGCTATTTTCTAGTCTAGCATAATTTAACATATCGAATAAAACAGACAGCTGATGGGTTTGAAACAAGAATGAAGGTGGGGAAAATAGTCATTAACCTTCCATCTCCAGATGGCTAAGTTTATAGGTGCTAAGACTTTATATTAAAAATCCTGCAGAACTTCAATTAAAATATCATTAAATCCTGTATGCAAGACTTTTTCTCACTTTTTTTAAATTAGAGAAAGTGTAGGTTTATGGAAAAATCATGCAGAAAGTACACAATTCCCTCATATCTCCCCCCTTCAGTTTTCCCCATTTTTTAACACCTTTCATTAGTGGTTTAACTTTGTTAAAATTGATGAAACAATATTATTATAATTATGCTAATAACTATGGTCCATAGTTTACATTAGGGTTCACTGTTTGTGTTGCGTAGCTCTATGATCTCTTAAAATTTTTATTTTGGTAACATCTACACAATCTAAAATTTCCTCTTTCAGCCACATTCAAATATACAACTCAGTGGTATTAGTTACATTCAAAATGCTGTGCTGCTGTCACCACCATCCATTACCAAAATTTGTCCATCACCCTAAACAGAAACTACTTTTTTTAAAACTGTGTTTTAGGGGCATCTTTTATTTATAATGTAGCATGTTGTATAAGACAGACATATTCAAGCTTTAAAGGGCTGAATTTTAAATTCTGGTTATGCCTTCTACTGACTCTATGACCTTAGTCTGCCTGTCTATACCTCAGTATCCTCATCTGTAAAATGGAGGCAAGAGTTCCTACATCCCAGCTGTCTTCCTTGCAATTGGGAGTATTACACAAGATAATATTATAAGCCTCTTAGCACTTTGCTTGTGCATAGTAGTCAGTAAATCCCAACTATCATTACTGTTGATGCTATTACTAATAAGTATTATTATTAATAATACTAATAAATGCCAAGTGGCATGGCATTTTCCTGGATTTAGACAAGTTGGTTTTGCAGCTGTTCAGCCTCTCGAAAACCCTGTGGGATATTGTATTTTTTAGAGTAGGCTAAATAGGCTAATTCTAATGGCTTGTTTTTCACTGTCATTTAATTTCTATAAATTATATCAATGTGGTGGTTTTTTCTGATCAAATGCTCTGATTGGCAGTAATATGTGATTTGAGAAATGGAAACTGGGAAATGTTTAATTATATTAAATAAATACTTAACAAATAAATGTGCCAATATGCTTGTGTGACTATCTTTATCCATTGACCATTTTTACCAACATTTAACTCATTCAAAACAGACACTGAACCTGAAAAAGGGACCTGCATTCCTTTTCAAAGGACCCAATTCACTGGTTTCAAGAAGATCTGAAGTTAAAAATATATACGGGTTGACTTTTCATTCAGCAAATAAATATTGAGCACCAACCATGTGCCAAGCTTTGCCCGACAGTTTTTGAGATAATAGAGAAAAAACCCTTGCCTTCTTGGAATTTATGATCTACTGTAGATTCTGATTTTGATTTCAGAGCTTTCAGATCAAATTCTCAAAAGGAAATCATTAATGACATAAAATAAATATGGGGGATGAGAATTTTGGGCCTGAAAAATAAAAAGCTGTAATAAATGTCAATTTTTTGTTCCTAGGTGAAATGTATAATGATGTATCAGGAGCAGAATTAGAAAGAAAGAAAAAAGATTTATGGTGAAATAATCTTAACAGGCTGATTTGGGAAAGCAAAATAATAGCAGATTAGCTGGCTAATTACTTAGCAGTGTCCTTGAGATGTATTAGGGGCCAGAGTTTTCACTGTCAATATTTCAAATCCACAAAGCAAAGATGTGAGGCACATCAGGACACTGCCCTATTCTGAAACAAGTACTTCATGAGTGCTAATATCATGTGGCTTTTGCTGTTCCTTTAATTGTAGATGATTTTCAGCTTTAAAACCTCAATAGTTCCTATGTTCAAGAAATAAATGCAGACCTTTTATCTCCTTTAAAAATATGATGTGGCTTAAACAATAGCCTATGCAGTTGTAAGATATTGGATTGTTCACATCATTAGTTTATATGAAATTATAAGTAAAAAGAACTGAACTTGGTTACTCTGAGTTAGCAAAAGGAAAATCAAAAGGTGAGCAGCATATCTCATAGAGTTCCTTGGATTGAAATTTATCTACTTTTCTCTTTTGGAGATAGTTCATTCCTTGTCAGTGCTGGATATATATTTAATTGCCACAAGATTATTTGATGGAATAACTTTGTATCAGGTACTAAATAACCTAATGAATATATATTTGTGATTTATTGAAAATTATCTTGGATTTTGCTAATCTTATCGTATAGTAAGATAACTAAGCATGAGAAAAGAAACAATTTAAGATTTTTGCCTAAAGCTAAACTTCTTCTGGGTTCATAGTATGCATTACTTTGGCTAAGAAAAAATTTTGGGATCTTGCTGTTTTTGCCAGTTAGGTATAAAGGGCAGCATTTGCCCTGCCAGTATAAGCTGTGTTCACCATCCATCTCATTTGGAAACTTCTTATATCCCTTACTTTTTATTACTATAATTCTCTACCACTCGCTCCTTTGAAAATGAAACTTTCTCACTAATGTATTTTTCAACTGACTTACGAAGACAGAAAAGATTTCCTTTTACTGTCAAAAGATCTCCCATAAAATAGTTATTTATATGCATGTATGTGTACCTGTACATAAATATACAATATATCTCACAGTCATAAAAATCTCCCAGGCAATCCCAGGATTCACTTTAAGTTGTTCCTTTATCTGTAATGGATTGAGATGTTTGGCTCAATTTATATATTAAGTTTAAAGCACCATTGTAAAAATAATTTCTCTTTCAATTGTATTTTCCTTGTGTTTCAAGTCAAATGTAAATGGGACACGAGCCCATTTAACAGGTGATCAACTGCAAGGTCTCACACTTGCTTTTAAATTTCACTAAGAGGTAGAATTGCTTTTTGCTCATGTCAGTTTTTTACCCCCTTTCTTTTAAACATCACTAGTGATTATTGTACAGAAAAGAACAAAGTGATATTCTACCAATCCCTTTCCAGCCTTCCATCTTAAAGAACTGAACATTTAAAAGATGATCTCTTAAATTTAAACTCCTCTATCCAAAGAATGAGACTATGATTAACAAATGTAAATTAGAGAGACACTTAAGCCAAATATATAGGAAGCTGCAATATCTCAAAAACTGCCTAAAGATAGAGTAGGTTTCCTTGGGAGAAAAAGGAAACTCACTTGGGTGGTAGTGAGCTCCTCATCACTAGATGTGTTGAAGCATAGCTCACTGAGCTGGTGGGCAGTGGGATTAAAACATACTATGAACTTTCCAACCCTGATGTTCCATAACGGTCTGAAGTTTTACTCTGAGATGGAGTGGCATGGGAGGCAGCACTCTGTTACAAGGTCTAGCCTGAGGATTTGAGGTTGTTTCTGAGCCCCCATTAATACTTTATAATGATGGGCACATTGGTAGAAGTCAGGTTATTGTATTAAGAGTTTTCTTTTGGTAGTGTGGAACAAATATTTTTCCTCATTAGACTGATCTCAAATAGTCTTGGGTGGATGGGAAGAAAAACCTGAAAAACGATCAGCTTATTTCCAAAGACGATGTGGCAAAGCACCGTAGGACATACCTCACATCTTGGAGACTGCTTCTCCAGCCAGTATGTACCAACAGGAAAAATTCTGAGCTCCGTCCTACCAACAGAACAGCATGCTTTGCCAAATGGCCAATCCCTGGGGAACGGCATGGCTTGGCAGAGGGAAGAGAGCACATTTGTTCATTGGACAATAGCTCAGCCCCTTCTCTCTCTCTCTCTCTCTCTTTTTTTTTTTTTTTTTAACATTTTCTGACACTATGAGATACTTTTTATCTTGCTGCTACCCCTGCTGCAAACACTCCTTGACCATAATAAAGAGTAAGGAGCCCTGATATTCCAAAACAGAGAAATTCACTGAGTCTGTTGTTCCCAACTGGCAGAACTTGTAACTTTGGGCAAGTCAGTTTAGTTCCCTCTGCCTTGTTTAAAAACATTTTTTAAAAAGCGCTAATATTACCTGCAAGGTAAAATGAGTTAGAAATAATATGTTAGCAATTAGCACAATAGCAAATAGAAAACCTTAAAGAATGACAGCTTTTCCTACTTTCCCAGCTTAGTCTAGATCTGATTGCATTGTCTTTTAGACATTGAGGAAACAGAAAAGCTTGGGAATGAACTCGTTTGATTGGATGCTTCTATTTATTAGCAGAAAAAAAATAATCCAAACTCTCAATTTCTGTACCTGTCAAATGATGATAATATAATCGTCTGCTTCATATGGTTGTTATAAGAAACTATATAATGCATGTAAGGCAAAGAGAAGAATGTTTGGCATATAGTCAGCACTTAATAAATGTTAACTTGAAATATATATCCATTGCTATAATTGGAATAAAAAAACTAATAAAAGTAGAACAATAGACTGAAGTGTTATAAGGTCTCAATTGACTAAAACTGTTGAAGAAAGCTTGCCTTTAGCTACGTTTATTATAGCTTTCACAAATGCCATTTTTATATTAATGTTAAAAGATTTATTTGACATCAACTTACTCAAATATATGTACTTTTGGCATTTAAATTAACTTCACGTCCCGAACTCTAAATGGGGAAATATGTCACCTTTTTCAAACAATCAAGGCTCATTGTTAATTCAAAAGTTAATGACATTTCAGGGCTATTTCCATATATTGAAGTGTAATATCTGCATCTGTCGTCTGTCTCTCCTGGAATGATTAAAAGTTGCTTCATTTATATTGAGTGTTGAATTTGACAGGGTAATTCGAGAAATATAATGGCAACTAATGAGAGTTGGAAAAGGAACTTTTCATAGTTGTAAAGTTTCCTCCATTTTAAGAAAACGACCATGAGTTCCTTTTCCTAGGAATTGAATCCCGATTATCGTCTCAAATCTGTAAGACTTTGACTGCTGTGGAAGTCATTCCAAGTGCCCATGCGCATCTAGAATTATTTGCTGTTATTATTTTTTACCAAAGGCAGGCAACTAAATTTGATATTTTATTTTCATTTCTCAACTTGGCACCCATATTACAAATATCTTTAGAGAAATAGCAAAGTTGTCATTATGAAGTTTGTTCATCATTCCATCCTAGGGCAATAAAACAGTTTTCATTGCTTGAACAAGAGTAGCTATGTTGACATATTAACTTAGTAATGAGGTATATTATTTTGAGTAATTATTAATAAATCATCATATGAAAATGTAATTCAAGAATGATATTGACTCGGTTTCCTCATTGTTAAAGCAAATACCTTGCAATGGGTTGGCTTAAATGATGGGACTTTATTGGTTCAGGACTTTTAGGTTAGGAGAAGTCCAAATCAAGCCGTCATCAAGGCGATACTTTCTTCTTGAAGACTGGAGTCCTGAGGCTGGCTGCCAGTGATCCTTGGTCCTTGGTTCTTCTGTCACGTGGCAATGCCCATGGAAGCCTCTCCTGACTGCTCCCTTTTTTTCCAGGTTCTATTGATTTTTCAGCTTCTGGCTTCTCCCTTTGGCTTTCTCTGTGTGTCTGAGTTTCATTCTGATTATAAAGGACTCCAGTAATGGGATTAAGATCTATCCTGATTGGGTTGTGCCATACTTTAACTGAAGTGTCCTCACCAAAATGTCCCACTTAGAATTGGTTCACATCCACAGGAATGGATTAAGTTTAAGAACATGTTTTCCTGAGGTATATAGCTCCAAACCAACATAGTTACAAAATTTAAATTATAAATATTTTCTAGGGATGTGATAGAAGTCTTATTCAGAAGAATAATACAGATAGAAAATGAGATAATATATTTCCCACATTTTGCCATCTTGCCTTTTCTAGTGAGAAATGCTGGTTCTGATCTTGTACCACATATCCCCCTCATTGTCATTGTTCTTGTTTTCCCTTGCTAGTGTCACTTTCCAAGGTAAATGTCATTAGAGATGAAATATATGTGTATATATGTTATGGAACTTTGGGCTTTTCAATTTACCATGAAAAGAATAGTTGATAAATATATATTTTTATCATGCTAACATTATATAAGTAATTCCTAAAGAGCAAAGTGACTAGTATAAAGCAAAAAGATTTACACAGTTCCTCAACTGGATTCCATGTAACTGTTTATCAAGGAGCAAATGAGTTAGTGTATGCAAAATTATTTGCAAATTTTAAAACAATACTAAAATCTACGTTGAGTATAATTATTTAAGAAAAACTCTCTTCACCATCTACTAAAGGAAAGCATATTTATCTTTCAAGAATATATTTGGGTTTCATTAGACTTGCATTTTTTACCAGCAATCAAGCTATAGGAAGCACTATGTGATTATAGCTCTAATCAAGGAAGAATGCCATAATTAAAGAATGAGACTTGTGAAGAGCAATGCAAGTAGAAGTACAATTCGTGGAATTGCTACTCATTCTTTACTGTTCTGAAATTGATAAGATATAGAATCTAAAGGATTCTATAGAAAAAAGATTGACAGGAAAATAAATTGCAAGTTTCTGATGTCATCTATAGTTGAGATACTTGGCTTGAAAGAAATCTCAGTATTTAAAGTAAAATGTTTTACTGAATCAGTAAACCTATTCTATTTAGTTTGCCTGCTTCTGTTGTGTTAGGGACACCTATTTAATAGATTTAAAATAATAGTATTTCAACAATAAACCATTAGAACATTTATTTTCTGAAAACAGATCCTATTCCTTTCAGTGCCAAATGGTAAACAAAAATAATTTTTAAAATGTTAACTGGAAATTCCTCTATAATAGTATATATTCGAATTGAACCTGTTCAAGTATTATAGCTTTAAAGTTTTCCTATTGGTATCATTATTTACATAAATTCTTGTACTAATTGTGATATCTCTAGTGATTACCAATGTGCACCAAGCTTTCTCACATTAACTAGGCACTGCTTTCTTTATAAGCAAACAAGTCTGCTTTTACGGTTTTTGCTTTTTTCTTTCAGTTTTCCCTCCCTCTCGCTGCCACTCTCCCGCCTGGTTTTACTTGCTCCACACTCTTCTTATTAGCTATTTTTCATTCTATTTATATTGGAAAACTATTAACCAGCGTAAAATTATTCTTACAAAAGAAACGTTATTCAAATGTGTATCAAAGTCATCCGGGGGAAAGTGCATTAATTCTTCTACATGGACTTTATAACATCTGTTTTCAACTACTCAGCAGTCTTTAATTTTTTTTTCTCACATTAGGTTTCTTCGTGTGTTCTCAATAGTCCTGTGTGGTAGATGAGAGAATTCTGGATACGGGGAGTGATGTTTGATACCACCACCAAAAACAGTCCAGGGCTAAACAATGAGGAGAGTTTTCTCTGAATGAAAAGCCAAAGCACTGTTTTTGAGGAAAAAGAAAATGTAGAGAAGATAAAAAAGGGACCAGAATCACTCAGTATGAAACAGTGAAAAATGAATAGTAACAATAATGATTTTAAATTCTGTAAGAGAAATGCGGCCAGCTGCTTTCCGTCTCCAGGGAGGAAATGGACTTCAGGCTCAGGAAGTCTTTAAATTCATTGTGAGGATTGTTTGAGAGAGAGAGGACTGCTCCGTGTCAGGACAGATTATTGCAAACCATGTATGGAGGCCTTTTCCTTGGAGGTCTTTTTTTTAAAAAAAAAAAAAAACAATTGATAGAGTCACATATGAGTTGGGCCTCCCTTTCAGTTTTCAGTCCTCTGCAAGGGCAAATCCGATGTACAGCACAGTGATGTGGTCCAAACGGTAACAGCTATCCCAGATGACGATCCTTAAAATGCTTCATACATTTGCCAAGTGTTAGCTATATCATAACCATAGACCTTATTTCTGCACAGCTTACTGCGGCATCCCCAGCACTTTGCTCATAGTTGGACTCTAAAAACTGTTTGTTGAATGAATGAATATATGATGATTTCATCCCGAGAAGTGATTTAAATTATGAATGGAGATGAACATTCTCAGGATAGCCTATTAAAAGCAGGTATATTTTAAAATCCTAACAATCATGGGTGATGTAAGCAAAATGTATTAGTGTAGGTAAGATAAATTTAAAAATATAAAAATGCAGTAAACTGTTTCAGTTTACATTATGATATTTTCTATTTCACAAATATACTTATTTTAGTTAATATGTGTTGGATCCTAGAGAAATACTTAGGTTTATACCAGCTTTCCAGGGTTTAAATGAAAATTGGCTTCTATAAATACAGACTGGTTTGCTTAACTGCATCCAGCTGTGACAGCGAATTGACTAGAGTGAAAATAAATCAGAACAATTAGAAAGTGTTTGTTTTGGAAAGTAACTACTGGTTTTATGGAAAGCTTATTAGAGCTAGTTAAGGCTGTTTCACTAATGGATATTGGCACATTTATATTGCTTTCAGTTAACCCATATCGGTCACTCTGGTAATGAAATGAATTCAATTAAAGTATTTTTATTACACTTACATATACTGCTTTAAAGCATATCAACAGGATAAATTACATGGATATTGAGCCACTTCTGAGATTCTTGAAGTAATTTGAGATATTATAATAAATTTAAATTAAGAGCAGAAATGTTGCAGAATGCATTACCCAACTTGGCAAATTCACTTGCAAAGCATTTTTTAAAACTAGAGACCTCAGAAGAAAGCATTTACTGTTCTTATTTGGTACGAAGGATAAACTGGAAGGAACGAACTCTTTTTGTTTTAGTTCAGTTGGCTGTAAGTTATCTGAACTCGGATGGCAATTCATTGAGCCATTTTCTTAAAGGAACAGAGCGGAGAATGACCAGGTCTAAGAGATCACTTTTGCACTTTGTCTATAATTGGAAACATAGAGGATTTCGAAAAAGCATTTCTACTATTGTTTTACTTACCAAACCACATTTCTAATGTCCTGTGTTTGAATCTTAATTTCAAAATAAAACATAGCTGATGTTGAATTTTGTCACAGATGTGTTAGTTTTTAAAATCGCATGTTGAGTGCAATTTCCTGTTAAAGTCATTGATTATTTGGAATCTGATTCTGCAAAAGGTATGACCCCATATGTACACATAAAAAAAAAAAACTGGTGTTGAGGAAGGTGGAGAAGTACCTTTAATGTGTTTGACAGTCATGCTAGGGACAGGGAAGGAAGAGGGAGCAGTGAAGATAGTAAGAACACTAGCATCTTGTACATCAATTATGAATCAATAAGTCATGAAAGTCTGCATCTGTAATGTCATCTGAACAAGATTGTGATTTAGGGTGGTAGACAAGTGTGAAGGAAGCGCAGAGAGGACTAGTTTTGTGTTAGTCTATGCCGGCAAGTAGCCAGTTTCAGCGCTGTCATAGAAAAACATGAGTCTCTTAATGCACAGGTATGATACGATGCCTTGGGTGGGACACAGAGGCTTATGTGGATGCTCATTCAGGCTTTAAGTAGCTAAATATTGTACTAAAGGAATGATTGTTCATATAATCAGATTGATATCCAGGACATACCCAAATCAATGGGAAACAAAGAAGCAAATCGAAAAATGGGCAAAGGATAGCCAATGGTTGTTTGTGGAGGCCCCTGGGGAGGCCAGTGCATGCAGGAAGTCATGCTCAACTTGGCGTCCTCAAGGGAAAGCTCCAGTCCCAGCTCTCCCACTGCACTACTTCGGGAAAGACATAGAACTTGTCTGAACTATCAGGGGAGAGTTTCACAGACCAACCTATCCATATACCATTTGTGAGGATCAAATGATAATATTTTATATGAAAATATCTTGAAACCACTCAGCACTGTTAAAAATGTTAGATGGCATAGTTTGGCTAACTTGGGATAAGCATTGAGATGGAACTAGTTCTCGGTAAGTAGTAATTTGCTAAGTTCCTATCCGTTCATTAAAATGCCATTTCATGCAATTCTCTGTTCTATAGCTGAGGCACATTGGATGATTATAGAGATAACTCCTATACAGTTATGTGATTTTCTGTCGTAGGTCAGCTATTTCCCATTTATTCAGACTTGGAGAACAAATGGCACTTGTCTCCAGGGCTGAAGGCTAAGACTTGCCCCACTGCCTCTTGCTGTGTCCAGGTTAGTCAGAAAACATTCTTTTGTTAGCCATACTGTGTGTGCACATGCACACACATGTGTGTTTAAACAGTTGAAAAGCTTTATATTGTTTTTCTGCATGGAATGTTTACTATAATGATGAGGTTATCATCCAGTTTTGATTCCCCTACGGCCCTAGGAACAGCCTAGATATTAGCTAAAAACAATTATGTTTCTAAGATTTATAACTCTGAAAATCAATAGCATTTCATTAAAATGTTTATTTCTACCATCAGTGCTACCACTAGCACTTCATTTTTCTCTGCAAAGAATAGACACATTCTTCTCAGATAACACATGCAGCAAGCTATCCTGTAAGATCACACTAATCGACGCCTTTTGGTAGCAGCTTCAGCAGAGGAAGGTGATAATTTTAATGGAGAGAATAATTGTTATTTAGAATTTCTGTGACACTATACATTTCCAAAATAACTACAATAATCTGATTTAATTCTCACAATTACTTTTGCAAATCACCAGTTTAAAATTATATATTCCCTTTCTAAAGGCATATAACTAGAGTTACCTTGTCCTAGATACGGTAGCAAGAGAAGAATGGAAAACAGTTAGTTCCCTATATACCAATGTATATAGGTATTTACTCACAATCTCCATAAAAAGATATCAAATAACCAGATTTATCATCCATCCATCTATTTCTATCTATAGATAGAGATACTTCACTGCATTTATAACTGCTGTTCAAATAATTACCTATCATTTAGATTTAGAAGTTCTTTCCAAACACCAAACAATGATGAAAGTATTCTTGCTCATTACAGTTGAGTAGTAAGTTTATTCTGTTGCATTCTAAGATCGTACATTGGAAAGGTTACATGAAGCTGGAGTAAGAACAGGATCTGAGTCCAGGCCCCCTCAGTCAGTAAGACTGGTACGTTATAGTAGTAATAAAAGCAGCCTAGTGTTAATTCCATTTGAGGCAGGATCATGCATGATTTGTTCACTGCTGTGTCCCCAGCATCTATCTCAGTACCTGGTAATGGTGGGTACACAAAAAGTCTTGAATGTAAAGAAAAGAAGGGAGGGAGATATGGAAGAAAGGACGGTCATGAGGCTCATATGTGAAAGGACCTGGTGAATTGTTAAGTGCTTCAAAATATTGTTTTTTTCTTATTCTTGGGAAGCTAGGAATTCATGGATGGTAAATTGGTTTATAGATAATAACATTTTCTTGCATTGCTTTTTAACGGTGAGTTGAATAGACCTGAGAAATAAGTATTTCTTTTATATTTTTGTAATTTATAAATCTAAAATGCATTTAGGACTCTGGTATAACATCCTTATGAGAAATATGGATGAATATGTGTCGTATAGTTTCAACAGTTTTGTGTCTAAAATTGCAGCGTCTGGACACAGGATATAATACATCCTCTGCCACTTGGTTCTTGGTTACCGTAAACAAATAAGACCCAAATAGTTGAACTAAGGAGGACATTGAGGTTATTTTTCATGATATAAAATTATCTATTTCTTCAAATTGAGAGTCTACTGTTAGCCAATGCAAAAGTGTAAAACACTTTCCTACTCCCCTTTTCTAAGAAATATACTGATAGTAAAGTGAATGATATTAAGCTTTCTTAACCAGTAGTTAAATTGTCTATACTCTTCCCCTGATCCTCTTTACACCCTAATTTACTTTGTTTATAGCATTTATAACTATCTGAAATTATTTCTTTATTTGCATGCATATTGTCTGTTCCCACCCAACCACCAAAACGTGAGCTACACGAAGGCAGAGCCCTGTCTGTCTTACTCATTTGTACCTACAATGATGTATGACCCATAGTAGGCCCTTAATAAATGTTTACTAAATGTATGAAGAAGTGATTAGCTCCTATGTCTGGGTTGAAATACCTAAAGCCAAATTACACAGTGCTTTTTATTGATTATCTCTTATAAGTAAATTCTAACTTTAACCAATAAGACTTTAGACTCTTGGCTAGATCACCCTAAGAAGCAAAATGCCAAATATACATGTAATGAATTCCTGCCAGGAACCTACAACACTCAATAAATGTTATAGATGTTGAAAAAACAAATGCGTGAATGAGGTCAACTAATTTGGCAAGTCTCTTTCCTCCATCTCACTTTCCTCTCACTATGTTTTTGCCTCAATTTCCCTCTCCTACTCTGCCATTTCCATTTAATTTATTTTATTCAAATTCATTGTAATTCAGTAAATACGTGTTAAGTGTCATGAGCTAGCCTGCTGTCTAACTCTTATGGAAGTCACAAAATAGTTCCTGGTAAATATCCAAGTTGGCTCCTGTGAGCATCCCTTCTCTGTGTGCTTTCTTGGCATTTCTAGCAAGGTGGGAAACACAACCTGGCAGTACTTTCTAATCTCTCCTTTCAATAAGTAATTGAAAAGAACAAAATTATATGTTATTTTGCACTAAATTGTGTGTCAGATTATAAGCATTATAGAGGATTAGAAAAGGAGACATCAATAAAGGATAGAATAGTTTGGAAAGCTTTAGAAAGGAGGTTAGGGTTGAACTAGACCTTGAAAGAGATTTGGAAATGCATACAGCAGTAGGGAGAAAGAAACTGAATGGACATATCTACATGCTAATAACTATTTGTGGAAGGCAATGAGCATTGTTGGTTTCAGGTTGAATAGGAGGAGATAAAGTTAAGGAATTAGAATTAGAATCCAAATATGGAAATCTTGAATGCCAGGATGAAGATGTTTCTCTCAAATTTAAAGAAGAGGAATAGAATTATGTGTAATAATCCCACAATTGTTTTAGAAGTGTTTGGGTTTTGTTTTTAGAAAATGCAAAATCCCATGGGAAGAACTCCACAGTGGAAAATAGAAATTCAGTGTTCTAGGTCCAGTTCTGTCACTACCCAAAGGTGTGGCTTTGGAGCTGAGGTCTCTGGAACTTAATTTTATCAAAATAAAGGGGAAGGAGTTGAATCAAATAACTACAAAGGTCTCAAAAAAAAATCTAAACTTTTAAGAATCTAAAGGAACACAGTACTGTTAGACTCTTCATATTGCTTAGGGAGATTTGAAAGAAGACATTTATGAATAATTTGAGCAAGTTCTGATTAACTTATCCTCATTGAAGTAGCTTCCCTATTTCAATGATGGCAACTTTTATTTGGTTCATTGTGAAGCCATGAGAGCATGGTGATTCGATGTTTTCACAATTCTCCCTTTTTCTTTGTACCAGTTAGAAAGTTCAAGTGCTTAGTGGAACAGAATAAAATCCCAGCTATTTCTCCAGCTCTCACCTTCAACAAAGCATATTCATCTTGAATTAAAATCCCAATCTCCATAAATACCAATGAGGCCATTTTGAAATGTGGATAAAAACAACACAAGGCAAAGGGATTACTCATATCAGGATGGGACTGACTTTGAAGTGGTCACTAAGAAAGAGGCAGGAAACGAGTGTTGG
>JAQZBX010015990.1:0-36930 GCA_029593785.1 Cabassous unicinctus | reverse complement strand
AAGAAGGGCATATCACCACTCACCTCACAGAAATAAAGTGTATTATAAGAGGATACTTCAAAAAATTTGCATGCCAACAAGATAGATAACGTGGATGAAATCATCAAATTTCTAGAAAAACACAAGCATCCTACATTGATGAAAGAAGAAATTGATGAAGTCAACAGACCAATCACAAGTAACGAGTTTGAGTTTGTGATAAAAGAAAACAAAACTCCCAAATAAAAAGAGCCTAGAACCAGATGGCTTCACAGATGGAAACTACCAACCATTCAGGAAAGAACTAACATCAAATCTGCTTAAATTCTTCTAAAAAAAAAGAAGTAGAGGGAACATTGCCTGACTTGTTCTGCATTGCCAACATCACCCTAATACAAAGCCACATTAAGACAACATAAGGGAAATCTAAAAACTAATCTCTCTAATGAACCTGGAAACTAAAATCCTTAACAAAAACACTTGATAATAATATTCAATAACACATTAAATGAATTTTACACCAAGTAACCCAAATGAGTTTCATCTCTGGGTGCAAAGATGTTTCAACATAAGAACAAACAATGTAATACACCGCATTAACAGATTGAATGAAAAAAATCTCACGATAATCTCTATTGATGCAGAAAAGAATAAAAGCATTGACAAAATACAGTATTCTTTCTTGGTTTAAAAAGACACTTCAAAAGATAAGAATAGAAAGAAACTTCCTGAAGAAAATAAAAGATGTTTATGAAAAGCCCAAAGATAAAACCATATTCAATGGTGAAAAGCTTCCCATTGTCAATTCTCTTATTTAAAATTGTATTAAAACTATTTGCTCGAGCACTTAGGAAAGAAAAACTTCTAAAAGGCATCCAAATTGGAAAGAAAGAAATAAAAATTTCCCTACTTGCAGATGACCTGATATTATACCGAGAAAGCCTTGAGAAATCTACAACAAAGCTTCTAGAGCTGATAAACAAGTTCATTGCAGGACATAAGATCAACACACAAAAATTAGTAGAATTTCTGTACATAATGAGCTATCTGAAGAAGAAATCAAGAAAAAAATCCATTTACAATAGCAACTAAAAGAATCAGAAACCTAGGAATAAACTTAACTGAAATGTGAAGGACTTGTACACAGAAAACAACACAACATTGTTAAAGAAATAAAAGAAGACCTAAATAAATGGAAGAATATTCCACAGTAATGGATTGGAAGACTAAACATCATTAAGATGTCTGTCCTATCCAAAGTGATTTACAGATTTAACACAATCCTAATAAAAATTACAACAGCATTTTTTACTGAATTAGAAAAGCTAATTATGAAATTTATTTGGAAAGTCAGGGGCTATGAATAGCTAAAGACATGAAAAAAGAAAAATGAAATTGGAGATATCACACTACCTGAATTTATAACATACCACAAATCTACAGTGGTCAAAACTGCACGGTATTGGCACAAGGGGATAAACATACTTACCAATTGAACAAAATTGATAGTTAAAGTATGGCTCCTTCTATATATGGTGAACTGATATTCTGCAAACCCGCCAAACCCACTCAACTGGGAGAGAATGACCTCTTCAACAAATGGTGCTTGGAGAATTGAATATCCATATCCAAAAGAATGAGAGAGGATCACCTTCTCAAGCCCTCTAAAAAAATTAACTCAAGATGGATCAAAGATCAAAACATAGGAGTCAAGACCATAACTCTGTAAGAAGACAATACAGAGAATCAGCTAATCAAAATTGTAGTAAGAAATGGTTTCATAAACTTTGCAACCAAAGTGTGAGCAATGAAAGAAAAAATAGATAAATGGGACCTCCTCAAAATTAAAAACATTTGCATTTCTAAAGCATTTGTCAAGAAAGTGAAAAGGCAGTATGTTCAATGGTAGAAATTATTTGGTAACCATTTATCTGATAAGGGCCTCACAGTCAGAATATATAAAGTAATCCTACAAACAAACCACTTAAAATGTGCAAGAGATTTGCATAGACACTTCTCAAAAGAAGAAACACAAATGGCTAAAAAGCACATGAAAAGATGCTCAACATCACTGGCTGTTACAGAAATGCAAATCAAAGCTACAATGAGATATCATCTTACACATATTAGACTGGCATCTATTAAAGGAACAGAGGACTACAAGTGTTGGAGAGGGTGTGGATGAGAGGGAATCCTCATCGTTTGTTAGTGGGAATGTAGAATGGTGCAGCCATTGTGGAGGACAGCTTGGTGGTTCCTCAGAAGCTCACTATGGAACTCCCGTACGACCCAGCAATGCCACTGCTGGGTATATACCCAGAATTGAAATCAGGAACACAAACAGATATATGCACACAAAGGTTTATAGTAGCACTATTCATATTGCCAAAAGTTGGAAGCCACCCAAATATCCATCAACAGATGAATGGATAAGCAAACTTTGGTATATACATACAATGGAATATTACTCAGTTGTAAGAAGGAATGCATTGTTAACGCATGTGAGAACCTGGATGAATATTGAAGAACTTTTGTTGAGTGAAGTAAGACAGTCACTGAAGGACAAATATTACATGACCTCACTGATATGACTTAAGCAAATTAAGTAGACTCACAGAGCTAGAGCCTGGAAGATAGGTTAATAAGAGATAGACAGGGAGTAGAGGGTGGTGAGCTGATGCCAATCAGTGCAAAATCTATGGTAAGGTTGAAGGCTGTGGGTGGCAGCAGATGGGCATGGGAGTTGTTCAGTGATGTGATTGGGTTCAGCGGTGATGGTCTGTGATGGGGAGTAGTGTAGGGGTTGTGTTAGACTATCTATTGAACTGGGGGGAGTGTTGGAGGAAAGATCAGGTGAACTTTGGAGATTTGCAGGTCTGTGGTTAAAACTACCAATGGTAGGAATGTTCTTTTGGCAAATATGGCAGGAGAGGGTTACTGGTGTAGGACGTTGTGTATGGGTTGATGTGTGGGATAGGGAGCACCTGGGGCATGCCTCTATGGGCATTTTGTCATAGTGTGTTATATCAGTGGGTGGACACCCACACACTAAGCAAGAAAATGTTAAACTCATGACCTAGGGAGTCCTGCTATGTTCTCATTTAGAGGGACAAGAATCCCTCAAGAACATAGGCACTGCCTAATAAGAGAAAACAGACCACTGTGTCAATCTCTCAATATTATTGCAAGTAACTATGAATCTTATTCTTCAAAAAGTAAAACTTAGTGGTTACCATAGCAATGACTCAGGAAAAAACCAAAAGAGGAAAATATTAAATACAAATGAGTTTTTATGGCTGAGAGATTTCAAAGTGAGTCAGGAGGTAATTCCAGGTGTTATGCTTATGCATTTCTCAGCACAATCTCATTGACTGCCATGGAAAACATTGCCTTAAACAGAAGGGCTCCTGAGGGCTCTAGATACATCTAGACACTATTAGCAGAACAAATAAGCTCAGGAGTTTGGGATCCAGTCAGTGAGCCTTATTTTGTAATATATTTTCCCCAATGTAATAGAGTTAGACTCATTTGTAGCTTCTCTACACATAGAACTTCTGCCCCTTTTATTTGAACCTATAATTAGCACTATACTTCTTAAATATATGTACCAGAGACTTAAATCTTTGATCTGCTCATGAGCTAGTTGAGCCCTTAATTTTAGCAGAGTGGCGACACCTACTCTCAGTTTATTGGACTCACCCAGGACAACCAACAAGGAATTGATGATGGACAACACCCATCCCAAGGAAAAGAGAATGTCTGCAACTGCAAGCAAAAAATCCCATCCATCTGCCCCATCATAACTCAGCCCCATCTCAATTATAAACAGAGTGGGCCTCATCATCCTAAAATTCTCAATTTTAGAGAATGGACAATGGACTTAAGTAGACTAATTTTTACTCTATTATAGACTTGCTGGTATTCTAGCAGTGGAAGAACTTTCTTCTTTGATAAAAAGGCCACTAGAGGTTCTGAGGGGAGGGAGAGGGAAAAATCGGTGTAGCATGGGGACAATTTTGGGACATAGGAATTGTCTTGCATGACATTGCAATCATGGATACAGGCCATTATACATTTTGTGATAACCTATAAAATTTTGCTGGGCAGAGTGTAAACTATAATGTAAACTATAGTCCGTTGTTTGTAGCAATGTTTCAATATGTGTTCATCAATTGTAGTAAATGTACCACACCAGTGAAAGATGTTGTTAATGTGCGAAAGTGTTAGAAGGGTATGGGTGGGGCATATGCGAATCCTCTATACTTTATTTGTAACATTTATGTAATTTGAAGATTTCTTTAAAAATATATTTTTAAAAAAAGGATCACAGGGAAAATTAAATATATATATATATAATTGAATTATAGTCAATGATAATGTTGGAAAAGAAATAAAGAGATGAATAGAGAACACTTTAAAATTTTAAGTGCTTTTACTAAAAAAGTGCTTTTTCTAAAGACGGACTGCTTTTCCAACTCAAGAAACCAGGGTAAGAAGAACAAATCTGTCACCCAATAAGTAGAAGGTAGAAAACATTAAAGTTCAGAGGAGAAATCAGTGAAAGAGAAAATAGACAAAAGGAAAAAGTCACAAAAGCAAAAGTTATCTTTGGAAAGTTTGACAAAATTAACTCTTACACATCTTTATGAGAAAGAAAAGAGAATGTAAACAATTTATCAATTTTAGGAATGATATATGGGTTTTTACTGTCTGAGAGACAACAAATAATCAAAATTTGGTGTTTGTAAAATATTCTCTCAAAAAGACATGCAACAAAATTTGTTGCTAATGGTAAAATATTATTTTCAAGTGATAATTAAAATTTTAATAAATTTCCTGCACATTTAGCTTGACAGCTTCATAACACATAAAGACCAGTCTGGTAGTATTGTTGATGACAATACCAGTCTGGTAGTATTGTTGATGACAATATAAAAATGATTTATATGGCTGGTTTATGAGATATCTCATATTTGTGAAATCTTGGAAAATTATATTAAAGCTTGATATCTGGGAATTGATTAACATGAAGTCTGCATTTTTACTTTATATTCCCTATGTAGAAATGTTTGGTCTTATGGAAGTAATCTTCAACATGCAATTGGTACAGTGAATCTTCTAGGCTCACTAACATTTAGTATTTTGTATTCATTATAGAATAAAATTGTGCATGTATATCACAAGCCTAATGTTATTCAAAAGTAATAATCCTAGTAAAAGTTCTAGTGAAAGTCTGAAATTGCAACATATACTTAGATTTCCAATATTTCAAAATTGAGGATTCCATCATTTTAAATTTTTAATTGATTTGTTCCTACCTGGATCATCTGCACAAGTGTTTCCTGGGAAAATGCATCACTACCCTTTTATATTTAGATAATGCACTAACAATGTTAGTGTTCAGTATCTAAATTTCTGGATCATTGCCTGAAGGATATCCTTTAATTAGTACCATCTCCTCATTTACTTTTAAATTTGCATTGTATGTTGAATTACAGTCCAAGGTTTTTTCCTCCAGATATTTGAATATGTAGGTCCAGTGATTTCTAATCTCCCGGGTCCTGATAAAAATCTATTACTGTTTTTATTATTCTTCCATTTAATTTTCTCTTCAAAATTTGATATCTTATTTTATGAACTTCTGAAGTTGCATATTGCTATTTCTGAGTGTATATTTCTATATAATGTGCAACACGTGGTAGACTAGGTTAACCATGAAACCTAACTTTTTCCCCTGAAGAACTTTTTCCCTAGGATTTTATTTTGCATTTTTTTAAATTGTGAATTTCATTTTTTCCCCTTCTTCTTTAACTGCTGCTCCAGAGAACATAGCATGAGCATCTAAGCTTTTGGATCGATTTCCTATTATTAAACGCTTTTTATTTCCCAAACCATTGAACCCACATTCAGGCTTTTTCATCCTAAATTGTCAATAAATGTATGGAGTATAGGATAGCTATCTAGCTAACTAGATCAAATTATAAACATATATATATGTTTATATATAGCCAACATCATTTTTACTATGACAATTATTTTTTCATATTTTAGCATAGTTGAATTTTGATTCTATATTATGAAAAATGTTCATCGTGTTTTTTTCTATTTACCAAACGATCATTTTAATTCTTGAAATTCGGTATACACCCATATATAATTTCACTTAGGAGTCTAGCTTTCTTTAATCTGTGATGTATTTTCCAATAGCAATATTCTGATGCAATGGCATCCTTTATCACACTGAGTACAATATCTAGAGTTTTAAAAATGTCTCATTTTCCCCTTAGTTTCCTCAGTATATTAGGATTCATTTAGAAATGTTTATTTATGTTGTTTCTCGTTCAAAATCTGGATTTCTGATACTGCAATATAATCCTGAGTTATCTGCTCAAATTTGACAATGAGTTAATGGAAAGCTGTTTAGCATCACTGTACCTTGAAGGGAACTGGCTGGTAATTTCTGTTTAATGTTATGTAGGTGTAAAGTTGGAATAGATTTTCAGGAATTCTTTCAGTGCCCCCTACCAGGCCAATTTTTTCTCGGCTGAAATCCACAAAAACTGTCAATGAGTTCCCCTAACAATTTATTCAATGACTATGTAAATAATGATGCATCAGCAAATATTTTTAAGCCTGCACATGGATGGCTGCTTTGTAATCCTCTTCTTAGCAAGATGAATCTAACAGAATTAATGACTTTATAAGTCAATGTACCAAGGCTCAAGATTGCATATTTTTTTTCTTTCCCCCATATGCTCCATATTTATGTTTTTAAAGATGTCTCAAAACAAAATTCCTCATTCGATTTCCATATATATACTATCACCTAAGGCTGCCTTACATGTTCAATAGACACAAATTTTAATGTTTTTTATTACAAAAAATATTATGATCAATTCACCAATAATTTCCTGTTGTCTTCTTCACTGTTGTTCAAAACTTTTAAATTTATTTACTATTATTTTGATGATGTATTTATATGAATGATATAAATACATTTACCTTAGACTAAAATTCTATTGAATATTTTAAAGAATGATATAATGTAGAAGATGGCATTTCACCCAACAAATTGAAAAGAAAAAAGATTTTAACATTTTGAATAGATAAACTGGTGGCTATGTTTGGATTTCAGTCATTTGATTCTTAGAGCAAATTAGACTCTACTTCTGATTTTCCCAAAGCATTAATAATCAAACTGAATTCCTTATTTTCCATTTTTCCCCTACATTATCTTGGTTCAGTCATGACTTGAGGTTTAGCTAATTTTTGTGTGCCAGATTAGCAATATCACCTCTTGTACCTGATGGAAATTAGGAAATTTAGAGTTTAAATTTTTCAGAAAAGGAAGCACAAAATCTACTTATGACTTAGTGAATTGTTAAGAACTAACACACAAAGCCAGCACTGGTCTTTGAGTCAATTTTTCGTCCCAGGGATGAGGTCTAAATCATCAGAAGGATTTCTGCCTACTCAGGAGATATTTCTTTCTTCTAATGTTTTGCCTCATCTACCCCACCCAGACCTTTTTATATACATACAAACACCTTAATGTCTATGGACCTACAAGCATATAAGATATAACTTCAGGACCCTTCCATTAATTGTGAGTTTTGGGGCACTTTCAGCTATGGTTACACTTCCAGTGCAATCTTTATTTATTTATTTATTTATTTATTTATTTTTTATTGTGGGTAAAAATCAAATTTTTCACAATACATACCAATATTTGTAAAATGATATACAAATACATATGCATATATGTGCATTTGTTTACATAAATGTTATTTGTTATATATATATATATACATATATTTTTTTTTTAGAGGTGCTTAGATTACCTAAATATTACTCAGAAATTACAGGGATTCCCATGTTCCCCATGTTCCCCACCTCCCACACCTCCAACAACATCCCACACCACCATTCCTCATCCGTGTGGCACAACACCCGCAATGGACATACACATCCTGGGGCCTTGCCACCGAGCATAGACCACAGTTCACATCATAGACCACGTTCTCTCCCATACAGTTCTGCATGGTATATTCTGATGGAAAATGGCCTACATCTGTCACTGCCACACCACTCAGGACAACTGCCAAAGTCCCAAAAATGCCCCTGTATTTCAACTGCCCCTCCTCTCCCTGCCCCAAAAACGTCCAGTGGCCACTGGCTTCACCTCACTGTTACAATTTCTTCCATTGCTTGAATCACAATATGTCTACAACAGACATATTTCTGCCTCCTGAGTTGGCAGAAATTCTATGATGGTTGTATTTTTATTTGGGGTAGCCACAAGAGACCATTCTACAAATGATAACCTATAAAGCCTGATATTTTAAGCCCAAGAGAGAGGTGAAGAGACAAGGGAATGCAAATGCAATATACTTACTTGGGACTGAATTGTGTCTCCCAAAAAGATGCCTAGAATTTCTATTCCCCAGTGCCTCAGAGTGTGAATTTATTTGGAAATAAGAATGTAGCAGATTCAATGAGGCAAGTTGAAATTAGATCATACTACAGTAAGGCAGACCCTTAATCCAATATGATTTGTGTCCTTATAAGAAGAGGACAGCAAACTCTGATGAAAATGAGTCACTGAGTGTAGAATTTAAATGGATTGTACAAAATGGGACTGTATAACACATGGAATCCAGTGATGGATTGTGGACTGTGGTAACAGGACAAATATGAGAACATTTTCTTCTGAATGATAAAAATATATAATATGGTATAGGCTTTTAAAAATTATATGTTTGGGAGAAAATGCACCAGATATAATCAATGGGCTATAGTTACTTTGATGGTGCTCTTTCATAGTCTGTAACAAATGTTTCACAACAATGCAAGGTGTTGATGGTGGGAAGATGTATGGGAGCCTTGTATGATGATAAGCATGTTTGTTTTGCAAATTTACAAATTTTACCATATGTTGTTTATGTATGTTCATGTATAAATTATATACTTCAATAAAATTTTATTAAAAAAAAAAAACATCAGTAGGGCCAACAGTTCAACAGGAGATGCTTCTCAAATTCTGAGCAGTTGACAAGGCAGTACCTTGTTCTAGAAGCATAAGAGTTGATTAAGGAAAAACATTTCATGCAATTTATAATCTCATAGCTTTATCAATCCATTCATTAATAGGTCAGTATCCCATTCAGAAAGTAGAATGGAGCTACACTGAGGGGTTGGAAAGGAGTCGCTCACATAGGACTAAAGGAATCAAGTGAGGAAATGTTCCGTTTGGCTGACATTAAATTTCCTTTTTCATAGGGTGGTCTTACAAACTGAGTCTGACTTTAAGTTTCCATTTTACAGAGATTATTCTTATAAAGTGGGGAACATTGATTAGTATGATATGCTTGTCCATTCTGATAAGTTATCTTTACTGGACAAAAATGAAGTTTATCACCAGGTGCTGCTTAAAAGCCACATTGTAGGCTGTAATTTGTTTTCTTGGAAAAACCTTCAGGACAATTGATTTTATCTTCTGGACTAGCCCTTCTCTGAAGGGATTTTCTCTCAACAATGCCCAATGCCAGTGGCTATTTTCTTTTACTTAACAGGACAATGTGCCCTTATTATAACATAGGAGATAAAATAAAACAATAGGTCTTGTAAAAGAGAAGTGGTGTAGTGAGTCTATTTTAAAGCTTTAAGCAGAATTTGTAACAAATACATTATTTCCTATTTCCTTATAATTAACTACCTTTCTGACTTTAAATGTTGCATTAACACAATACTCTTAGTTTCAGTGGTCAATAAGAAAAACAATTTGTTTCTTAACTCATGATAAAATATGATTGAGGCAGTTTTAATTTTTCTTAATATTTTTTTCCTTCATATAATAAGAGATTAGTGCTTTTATGCCATGGATATAATGTTTGTCTTTGAGGTAGGCTCAAGCAAGATAAATGACAAAGGAGCAAAGAGTATGGGTTTATGAGTTGGATTATGCTTTGCCATAAACTGTTTTCACTTTGACACTTGTGATCCAAGTTAGTATAGGAAATGAGGGAAGGCTGCTGGTCAGACCAAAGCATAACCATCACAGCTGAAACCCAGTAAAGACATGGCCATAATACCCTGCCTGGAAACCCATTGAGGGAAGGCAACCTGTTCAAAAATAAAGTTGTAACAATTACAGCAGAAAAGACCACCAAGAACAAGGTCACAAGGTCGCATTTGAAACTCCAGGGCTAAAAAGAAGTCCTGAATAACTCCAAACAGAAAGACCTCACCATTTGTTCCCTGAAAGCGGACAGGTGCAACCTGAGTGCTCCATAGCATAAACCAATAGGAAGACAGAAAGGCAACCAGTCAGGAGAGCAAATAGTTAGATCCCTCTTTAATATGGGGAAAGGCAAGCTCCAGGGAATGCCTTTCCCTTGAGGAAACCCATATCTATATCTCTGGTGTGTACTTTCCCTTTCTCTCTTTTCTCAATAAACACTTTACTTGCTTACCTACCCTATGGCATGTCCTCAAATTCCTTTATGCAACATTGCCAAGAACTTAGAAACTTATGTACCAGCAGCACATGGTTAGTGTTTGTTCCATCAGTTTGGATTCCAGAATGAAGAACTCTAGCCAACACAAACTAGATATTTATTATAAATGAGAACTAAAAATGCACTGAGAATTGAGGCTGCACTCACTTATAACATTGCCTATAACAATTGATACAATGTCAAACTATTTTCTCAGCTAATTTTACCATTAGTTACATCAGCAGTGTTTGAGAGTTCTATTCACTCAACTTCTTCAACAATACATTTATTGTCAGATATTTTGATTTTTTCTAGTGTGCTGAAAATTTTCTAGTGTGTTCAATATTTGTGCACATTTACATATAAATATATAAATACATATACAGACAGTCTAATCAAACATATGGCACAATGAGATTGATTGCCTGAGGTGTGTAATCCAGACTACTGTTATCTTTTCTCCATTCACCAGTTGATTAAACCTGTCCTTTAATTGCCCATTTTAACATTCAATCACTCCTGTGGTTCCAAGTTCAAATGGAATATGGAGAGTCCATTGGATATCCTGGGATTGTGCCACTTATGTGTAGCTTGAGTCATAGATAGATTTAGGGCTGTTATCAGATGAATTATGTTCAGGAAACCCAAAAAAGGAGATCAGTGCAGTCAAGGGCAAGGATACTGTGGCTTGAGTCAGTGGAACACAAGGGAATGGCTAGACATACCCAGAGAAATTGCAACAGCATTCAGGATCCAGCAAGACCCTATGGATGGAATGAGAGGTCCAATGTTCTATTTTAAAAATGCCTTTACCTGTTGGTTCAGGATTCTATTGTTACACAGTATTTTTAGCCTTCGCCAGGGTCTGGCAGTTGGAACAGCTTTTTCATGCTGATCCAGTGTTTTCTGATAATTGTGACTGTCTATTTTTGCAATTCCATTCTAAGATGGTGTCTGAATCCCATGGACTGTTCTCTTATGGATCTAGTAGATGATTAGCCTTACATCTGTTTTCTCTTGGGTAGATGACTATTTGGTCTCTGCATTTTGCTGGGAAGCAAGTTCTGCTTGTTGGTTATGTTACCCTTCTTCACTAAAGTTTTTCCCCTATGTAGCCTTTCAGGCAAAGCATTTGCAGTTGCCTATATTCAGGCCTAGAAAAAAACACTTTGGCTTTTAATCATGAGCTGGACTCCTTGGAGGGATTGAATATCTCTGAAATTGAATCAACATATTTAAGAAATCAGAGCTAAATACAATTCAAATTTTTGATGGTACCACAAGGATATGGAAAAAAATATCAATAGATCTGCTAATATTACTTGAATAATGAATATTAATAATGTTGTAGAAAGATTAACACTCCAAATTTACTCTTTATTAAGCATGCTACTCTGACAATATTTATAAATAGAAAGATTATATTATATACCAAACAACATTTAGTGTTAAACACGTAATTATATAAATATGTTAATGAAAACACATCAGAATCCAGGAGGTTTCTCTCTTTTCCTTCAACCTTATTGGTAACCACCCACTTGAATGGAAATGCAAGGTCATCACATGTATATTCAAATATTAATAAATAAATCATAGTATGGACCATGATTAAATATCAGATGCTCTAGATTCTGACCCTATGTGTTTGCTTATTCTAATTATTAGCTATCAGGAGATAGGAAGTTAAAGCTTAAAATGTACACCTTCTATTTGGAGCAAAGAGAAAATTTTGGTATTGGATGGTGGTGAAGCCAACACAGTATTGTAAACGTAATTAACAACACTGAAATATTTATTTGAAGGTAATAAAAATTGGAATGTTAAATTGTATATACGATTCTAGAATATTTTTTTCTCAACCTATAATATTGAACAATACAGTGAACCCTAATTTAATCTGGCTGTGGTTAATAATACAATTATAAAAATGTGCTTTCATCAATTGTAACAAATTTGTCACACCAATGCAAAGTGTTAATAGTAAAATGGTATGGTGCTTTGGAGCTGTATAAACCTAATAAAAAATATGTTCTTCAACTTATTCCATTCCTATGTGTGAACCTATTGCAAGTGGGAACTTATGATGAGGCTACTTCATATAAGATGTGGCTAAATTCCATCAGGATGGGACTTAATTGTTTTACTGGAGTCCATTATATGCAGAATGAAATTCAGACCAGAACATCATGGAAGCCAGAACCTGAAGGTCAACAGAAACCAGAAGAGAAGGAAGAAGCCAGGAGAGACCACCATATGCATTGCCATGTGACAGAGGAGCCCAGAACCAAGGATTACCAGTGGCCAGCCCCAGAATGCCAATCTTCAGGAAAAAGTACTGTCTTGAGGATACCATGACTTGGACTTTTTCTTAGCCTCAAAACCATGAGCTAATCAAATCCCATCATTTAAGCCAATTCATGGAATTTGCTGGAGCAGCCAAGGAACTAAAATTGGTGTTATACAGGAGTACTGTATTTTATACATGATTGTTCTGTAAACCACAACTTCTCTAATAAAAAAAAAAGAAGGAAAAAACTAAATATCAGATGTTCTTCTCTTTACTGTGCCCTATTCAAGAGATTATAGTGTCCCAATTAATAAGTATCAGAATTGACCATGTGAGGGTCTTTGGCCAATGAAAGATGTGTATAAGTAATGAGCAATATAGGAAACAATATAAGTATACTTCCTTATAATATATTTTCATCTGGTTTGAGAATATACATGGGCAACATCTCATAAATAGGCTACTCCAATATCCTGAGTATATTCTGTGGGCCATGTTGACCAAAGACATAGCCAAAGCACAACAGATGTACATCACACCGGGAAACTAATCTTTGCTGCTTTTAGCACCAAGAATAAATTTTATTTGTTACTGCACCCTAACCTAGCCTTAATTGACTAATACAATACCAAACAGTTTTCCAAAGTAGCTCTACCAACTTATGCACACACACCAGCAATATATCATCATTTCTGTACTCTACATCCTAATCAATTGCTGTTTCCAGATTATTTTCCAATTTCCTGAGGATTGAGTAGTACCTTATTTTATTTATACTAATTTTGGCTAATATACTGACATAAATTAATGAGATATTTGTGCTGCTTCTTTAAAACTACTTTCTGTGGCTTATAAATGACATTTATTTTCACTTGGTTTATGAGGTTATTTCTCTGCTCTTTGTTGGCTCTAGAGAAAAACTCTTAATTTTTATGCTAATTCAAGAATTAGGTGGTATGCAATTTAACTTTTTCCAATATTATTACCCAATTCCCCACCACTGTTTACTGAAATCCACATATTATTCTAACTGCAGTCCTGTATCATTCAGTGTTCCCTTTGAAATAGAGCCAACCGGATATAAAAAGAGATATATTTTAAGGAATTGGCTCATGTATTTGAGTGGGATGGCAAATCCAAAATCCAATTGGACAGGATAGCAGCGTGGAAATTGCCATATTGTGATGTTGCAGTCTTGAACCTCAAATCTTAAAAGAAGGCAGATGGCTGACTGGAAGCTATGGCAAGAGTGGATATTATGGTCTTGAGTATGAAATCAATAGAGGGCATCATAGGCAGGAAATTCTGAGATGATTTGAGGTTGAATTACAGAGACAGAATTTCTTCTTTTTTTTTTTCTGGAACTCACAGTTCCTTGCATTTAAGGTTAATAACTGATTGGATGACATCCATTCATATTACCAGAAGTAATCTCCTTTACTTCAAGTCAACTAATTGTAAACCTTAATTACACCTTTGAAATATGTTCACAGCAACATCTAGGTGAGTGTTTTTCCAAGCAACTAGATATAATAACTACCAATTTGATCCATAAAATTAACCATCATAAGTACTAAACTGAATCAGTATTTTTTTGAGTATTCTTATGTGTACCCTCTATTCTGTTGCCTTCTTCACTTGTCTGTTTTCCCCCATGCCACAATGTTTAATTACCATTAATTTATAGCAAGATGTTATCTGCCAAGCAAATTACCTCTTGCTTCCTAAGACTGTTCGGGTTTGTATGAATTTTAGGAACAACATATGCATTTCTAGAGAAAAAAATATCTGAGTTTTTAATTTGGATATCATTTAAAAAATAAATATTCTTCCAATTAATTAATATAGTTTTACAATAATACTAAACACATTTTAAAATTTCTTCACACGGGTCTCACATATCTCTGCTTCACATGTACTATGTTTATTTCAAGCTATTGTCAGATATTTCTTTTAAAATTCCATATTCTTTTTTTGTTATTAGTTTATAGGTTTTTGAAATGTTTTTCTAATTTCTTTCTGTCAAATAGCCTTCTCAAACTCTATTCAAGTAATAATTTCCTATGATCTATGTATATGCATTTATCTTCCATATATACAATTTTATCTTCAGCTCATGCCAGTACTCTTTCTCTTTTCTTTCCTTATATATGTTATTTTCCTTTTCCCCCAATCACTACGCTGCCTAATATAAGTGGACTGAACTTCTTTGTCTGACTCTCTATTAAAAACTGCTTCTATCATGCATATGTTAAGGCCGATGATGTCTGAACGAGGACAATTTCCTTTCATTGATACTTTTGCTCATAGCAAGGATTTCCTCTATATTTCTTTGTTTTCATCATGAGTATTTTACTGTAGCATAACTATTTTTGCATTCAAGACAATGATTTTATATTTCTCTTTAAAGATCTGTTTTCATGAGTTAATATTTTTATTTTCTAAATGTAAACCACTTATATTTCTTGGATCACTTCAACTTGATCATGATACAGTGTACTTTTTATCACTCTAATAATTTTGCATAATTTACCTGTTATTTTCTTTTGAAATACCTAATTTATTAAACATATCCTCATGTCTTCTATGAGGTTACGTTTTCTAACAATCTTCCTCCTACAGCTCCTTGTCCTCCTTTATCTAATTTTCACTGTTTGTATTATATGCCTTATGTGTAACTATCATGCTAATTTCTCCCATGTGTGACCTTCTGAGTTAGACTGATCATAGCCAAAATGTCTTTTGTTTATTCAATAACCTAAGAAATGGAAATTGATAAAGAAGTGTCTAATACATCATATTTCTGACTTCTTGTTTTCAAATCTGATTCATATTTTTTTTCATATATATCTTCTTTTTAAAATCTCTATCTTTGGTACTTTTGAACATGATGATTAAATGTGTACTTATTTTTATAGTTGTTGCTGTTTATTTCCTGTATTTTACTTCAGATGGAAAATTCCTGTCCTTCACACCAATATAAAGCTAATGTTTTTTATAATTTTCTTCCCCCCACTTGTTTGCTTTTTTCCACACATATTGGCATTAATAAATCAAATATCTATGTTACTTTCCTGTTTTCTTTTCCAAATATTTACCATTTTATCCTTAGTTTTGTAAATTTTCTCCACAACAATTTATTCTTCCCTATTATAATTATGTCAACTATCATTTGTAAATTCTGAGACATAAATTTTTTCATTATTCATTTACTGTCGCACCCTGTTATTCCATTTCTTAATACATATTAGATATATATCCATCAATCTAAATTTATTGAATTAAGATATTTTAGTAGACTTCATTTCCATTAAAAACTAGTTTTGATGTGTTAGTTGTGATTTTGTTTCTATGTGTATATTCATATACCTGGTGTTGCTAAAGAGGATTTTCATATGTAAGAAAGAAAAAGTGTGTTATCTTTATTGATTTCTACTTTTCTTGTGTTATTTAGAAGGAATTCTTTTCTATAGCTAAGCGACATACGGATTCACTTAACTTGTAAAGTTGCTACCTCTTTCCAGTTCCAGAGGGAACAACTGAGAGTCCTAAAAATGTCAATTGAGAAAATTTCAAAAAATAACCACTCTAATGTACCCTCAGTATTATTTGTTTTTCCAATTTTGGGGGGAATGGTCAGGTATCAGTAAGGACTTCTTGATACATTTCATATAACTCTTTAGACCCTTTTCACTCTATGTATTACAAAAAGCATTTCAGTTCCTTCTGCATGTTTGTGTTTTTTGAATTCTACTACTAGAGTCCACTTGAGTGCTTCTATACAATAAATTATTCATAATCATTTGCATAATATATCAAACATGCTAGAAAAAAGAAAATAGATCAGTAACTGAAACTCTATCAAAACACACACACTGATTACTAGATACATTGTAGACATAATATTTTGCCCATAGAATCATTTTTCTGCAGTAGGAGTTTATACAAATTGATTGATGAAATAATCACCTGTATATGTGTGTCTCTTCATTAAAGACTCAAAATAAAATTTTTGAGATGCATCTGTCCTGATTGTTTTGTTTGTTGTATCAGTAGTCTATCACCTTTAAATGGCTCACTATTATCCTATTGTTTAAATACTCCAAATTTATTCAAAAATTTCCCTTTGATGAACACTGGAACCATCTCCCCTTTTCAGCTTGTGTGAATAAAGCTGCTATGAATGTTCTTTCCAAGTTTTTTTTTTATGATGTATGCATTCAAATATATTTTGTACATAACGAAGACTGAACTCACTGGCAAATCGGATAGGATATTTCATTTCATAATAAAATACTTCACATTTTGCAAAATGTAGCACCTCAAATACCACCAAAGTGAATGAAAAATACTTTAAGCCATATCATTAACATATATGATTTTACCAGACCTATTAATTTTAGAAAATCCACAGGTATCTAGTATATTTAATTTTTATTTTAATCAACATTTTCCTTGAGAATATCCCAAGATGTATCACACAATGAACCAACAAACAAGTCTCAATGAATTTAAAATAATTCAATTTTATAGAAAATCTTCTCTGAAAAAATAGAAATTAAAATTAAATAGCAACAACAACAAAATATTTAAAGCTTAACATAATAAATTTAAACAATCTATTAGTCACAAAGAAATCACAAGTAAAAAAAATATTTTGAATTGAGTGATAGCCAATATACTAAATTGGAGGAATATAAACAAAGTAGTGCATAGAG
This sequence comes from Cabassous unicinctus, assembly GCA_029593785.1. NCBI lineage: Eukaryota > Metazoa > Chordata > Mammalia > Cingulata > Chlamyphoridae > Cabassous > Cabassous unicinctus. The sequence continues at coordinate 19,447 of JAQZBX010015990.1, read as the reverse complement.
AAAAATTTATTACTATCTGTGTTTAAACTGAAGATGAAAAGGTCTAAAGGCAATATTCTACAACTCCACCTCAAGAATCAAAAAAGAAAGGAAATGTGACCCTCTTGTAAGAAAATATTAAAGTAAGCAGTATAAATCAATGACAAGAAAATAAACAAATAAAATGGTAAAGACAAAAGGGAAATATTTTCTTTAGAAATATCAACCAGCCTGATTAGCTCCTACTTAGATTTATTGAGCATAAAATAAAGTTAAAACACATTAGTAATATCAGGAATAAAAGGGGAATTTTTACTTACAGAGAGAAAGACTTTTGTGTAATTTTAATGAAGAGTGAAACTTTTGTGGAAGAAAGTGTTTTAGGGAGCTTCAGGAATCAGTTCTTTATCCAATGCAGATAGTAAACAGGCAAGAACTGTCTGAAATAACTGTTCTGGTGCTCTGGAGGCCAGAAGAACACTGTACAGCATCTAGGGAAGAGTGGGAGAAAGAGGCTGAAAACACCTCAGTAAAGAAATGTGAGTAACTGTGCAGTGTCTGCCAACACCCATCCCCCTTCTTGTGGCAGGCAGCCTTGGGGTCCAGTCCCTGGCTGTCTCCAGCTGTCAGAAAAAGATGTAAATATCCTGTTCCCAAAGAACAGGGTGGGTATGACTGAATATTTATCACAGCTTTTAACTAAGCAAATTCCAATACTGGAACCTGGCTCTTAGCTACTGTTTCAACTCACCGCCCTCAAAGTAAGTGGCAGACACTGTTTCAACCCCAAACCAATATGGGTAGAGACTGTGGTGATTTAAAAACACAGTGGCTTCGTAGGGCTGCAGGGAACAGTTTGCTTTGGGACAAATCTTCCCCAAGAAAGGGGAAAGGCACTGACTGCAGAACACTGATTAGAGCTTTTAATTGGAGAATTCAGAGTACTTGGTCCCAGTATGGATCTACTGTGTCAACCTAACTTGGACAAGGGGAACTGACAGTCACTGTAGACACACTGTCTCCTTAGGGCTGTGGGGAATAGTTTGATGAAAAGCAACATCTGCAAAGCAGGAGACAAAAGCAAAGATTCAGGGAGTTGTCAAAAGGACATTTAACATTAATGTTCCCTTTTTTGGGAACTTGGAAATGGTTTATGCCTACTTTATGGGTACCTGTTCCTGATTTGACTGGAAAAGTCTGATTTGGGAAAGCCAGGATGAACCCCTTCCTAAAAATTGCCCTCCAAGCAAAAGCAGGAAAAAATACCAAAATGAGAGTTTAAAAAATATAGGGGCAAAAGAAAGACAAACAGAAGAGATATACATGCCTGGAGAGGAAACAGAGGAAAAGTAGATTTCTCCTAGCAGTGTAACAATTGCACAAAGAGTGCAGTCTTAAAGATTGGAGCACATATCCAGGGCAAGAACAAAATGAAGAAGAGCTGAAAAATCTGATCAGTTAAACAAGGTCTATTTAAAAAGTTCTAGGATGAGTTGATACAAGTGTTAAAGAAAAGCCTTAACACAAAGCTCATCAACAATAAAACCTATGCAAGATAGAGAAACTGACCTTCAGAGTAAACTCATCAAGATAACCATATGTCTAGACATCAGCAAAAATCACAATCTATAATAAGAGAAAGGAAGCTATGGCTCAGTCAATGGAACAAAAATTATGTCAAAGGAGACACATACTTTAGAACAGCTAATCAAAGATGTTCGAACAACTCTCCTAAATCAATCAAGGAGATCAGAGAACATATAGCTAAAGAGTTAAAGGATATAAGAAGACACTGTATGAACATAAAGAAGAACTTGAAAGTATAAAATAATAACAAAAATGTTGGGAAGTAAAGGGAATAAAAATAAGCTAGAGTTTACAAGATCAAATCTGAACAGGTAGAAGAAAAAATAAGCAAACTAGAAGACATGACAAGTGAAATATTACAGACAGAAGAACTGATAGAGAAAATAATACTAATATTAATAAAAGAACATGGTCTTAGTGATTTGAATGACAATATGAAGCACACAAACATACATGTCATAGGTGTCCCAGAAAGAGAAAGAAGGGAAAAGGGACAGAAAGAATACTTGATGAAATAATTGCTGAATATTTCCCAACTCTTATGAAAGATAAAAATATACTTGTCCAAAAGTGCAATATACACCAAACAGATTAATTCCTAATAGACCTTCTATGAGACAAATACTAACCAGAAGGTCAAATGCCAAGGATAAAGAGAATTCTGAAAGCAGCAAGAGAAAAGTGAATTGTCATATAGAAGGGAACCACAGTAAGAATAAATGCCAATTTATCATCAGTAAATATGTAGGTCAGAAGGCAGTGGTATAATTTATGTATGGAAATGAAAGAGGAAAACTGCAAACCAAAAATTATTTACCCAAATAAACTGTCCTTTAAAAAAGTGGGAGATTTTAATACACTCACAGTTAAAGAGAGACTGAAAGAGTTCATCAACAAGAGACCTGCCCTTCAAGAAATACTAAAGGAAATTCTCTAGACTAACAGGAGTACAGTGTAGAAATGAAAATTGTCAGAAGGGGTAAGTAAAAAAGTGAGAAGAAGGCCAAAAATAAGATGTGGTATATAAAAAACAAAAGTTACTATGGTTTAAGTAAGTACTGCCATTGAATGTTAATGGATTAACCTTCCCAATCAAAAGACATAGCCTTGCAGACTGGATAAAAAAGAATGATCCATGTATATGCTGTTTACAAAAGACTCACCTTAGAGCCAAAGACTCAAATTGGTTAAAAGTGAAAAGTTGGAAAAAGATATTCCATGCAATTGTAACCACAAAAGAGCTGGAGTAGATATATTACTATTGGACAAAATAGACTTTAAATGCAGAAGTTTATGAGACAATGATGGGCACTATATAATAATAAAAGGGACATTCCACCAAGAAGAAAGAAAAATTATAAATATTTATGCAACAAACCATAGTTCCCCCAAAAAAAACTTTGAGGAAAACACTGACAAAACTAAAGGGAGAAATTGACATCTCTGCAATAATAATTGGCGATATCAATAGACCACCCTCCTCAATAGATAGAAAGTGGATCAATATAAGGAAAGAGAAAACTTGTATAATATGATAAATTAACTAGACCAGACAAAGTAGAACATTGCAACACAGAAAATCAGAATACATATTATACTCAAAGCACAGGGGTCATTCATTCTCCAAGACAGACCACAAGTTGGTTCAAAAAATAAGTTTCAATAAATTTTTTTAAAAAAGATTAAAATTACACAAACAATTTCTCTGAACCTAATGGAATGGAGCCAAAATCAATAACAGGTGGAGAGCTGGAAAATTCACAAATATATGGAAGTTAATCAACATATTTTTAAGCCATCAGTGTGTCAAAATGAAGTTAAAAGAGAAATCAGGAAATATCTCAAGAAGAATGAAAACAAGAACACAACATAGCAAAACTTAGGGAAGGAAGTGAAGGAAGAGCTGAGACTGAAATTTGTAGGTCTGAAAACCTACATTAAAAAAGAAGAAAGAGTTCATATCAAAGATAAAACTACAAAGCTTGAGGAACTTGAAAAGAAAAGCAAAACTACATCCCAAAGCAAGCAGCAGAAAATAAATAACAAGGATTAGAGCAGAAATAAATGGAATTGAGAACAAAAAACAAGAGAGATTCAACAAAAGCAAAAGTTGATTCTTTGAGAACATCAATAAAATTGATAAAACCTTAGAAAGAAAGACAACAAAAAAGAAGAGAGAAGATACAGATAATTTAAATCAGAATTGAGAGGTAAGGCATTACTACTGACCCCACAGAAATAAAAAGGATCAGAAGAAGATATTATGAACAACTGAATGCAAACAAATTAGATAACTTAGATGAAATAAAAAATTACCTAGAATTACATGAACAATCTAAAATGAATCTAGATTAAATAGAAGATGTCAACAGATGAATCGTAAGTAAATATATTGAATCAGTTATCAAAAACCTCCCCAAAAAGAAAAGCCCAGAAAAAGATTGATTCGCAGGTGAATTCTACCTATCATTCCGAGAAGAATTAATACCAATACTGCAAAAACTCTTCTAAAATATTGAACTGGAGAGAATACTACGTAACTCATTTGATGAGGCCAACATCACCTATTATCAAAGCTAGATTAAGATTATAAGAAGATAATAATCCCTAGGTGTTAAGAAGGCTCAACCCTGGAAATTATGTCCCATGCCAGGGAGAAGGTAGTGAGATTATATACTGAGTTTTGCTTAGAGAAGGCCACATTTGAGCAACAAAGAGGCTTTCAGGAGGTAACTCTTAGAATATATATAATATTAGGTTTAAGTTTCAATTTCACAGGAAGAAGGTCCATAAATACAAGCATCAAGATCAAGGGCATGTCATATTGGTCTGTCCTCCTTTTCTAGGCACTGCCCATATAATCTAGGCATTATTGCCATTCTATTAGAGATTGTAGCAGGACTCCCAAGGATGAGAATTCAATATTCTTTTTGTTATTGTGTGGTTCTCCACCTGCTGAGACAACAACCCATGAAAACTTGAACACGTTCATATTCCATAGAGTCATGCCCCAGGTGCGCCCCATCTCCCACATCCCCCAACCACTGACACCCTGCACCAGTGATTCTTCCCTGCCATAGTTATGACTCTTCTGCAATCCAAACCTCCCCCAAAATAAAGCAAAAAATAGATAAGTAAATAAATAAAAATAACAAACAGTAAAAATAAAAATTGAAATAAAATATTTTTCTGCATTTTGTCTTTCATCCCCATAAGATGTATTGGCTTTAATGTTCAGTAAAAATATTTTCTGTATGCTTCCCCAGTTTCTTATTTTTTTCACTTTATTTCAATGAAACTTTAGTTTACAGTAAAGTTACCTATAAAATATTTCGATTCCCATATACCTCACCCCTTTCCCCTCTCCCATTTTCCCTTACTAATAACATTTTATATGAGTATAGTACATTTCTTAAAATTGATGAACAAATATTGAAACATTACCACTAACCATTGTCAAAGGTTTACATTATGGTTCACATTCTGTACTGCACATTTTTATAGGTTCTAAGAAAATGTATACTGGCCTGTATATTTCATTGCAAGATCATGCAGAGTAATTCCAATGCACTAGAAATGTGGTATAAGGAATTAAATCCTGATTCATGTGAAAACATGGATCATTCTTGAACAAATTTTGTTGAATAAAATAAGCCAGGCACAAAAGGGAAAATAGTGTATGAATTCACTGTTACAAACTATGTATAATAGACAAATGCATAGGATTAGAAAAGAATATAGAATACCAGGAATGAGATTTGTGTTAGTGAATGGGGAGTTGATGCTTAACTTGTACACATTTTAATAAAGGCTAATGGTAAAGGTTTGGAAATGGATGGAGGTGGATTCACTTTTATAGTGAATATACTCAACAGCATTTAACCATATAGGTGAATGTGGATAAGAGGGGAAACTTAGGATGCATAGTTTACTATAATAAAATTTGAAGGACAAAACATATGTTGTAAAACACAGTGACCCCTAGTGTACACTAAGATCTATAGTAACTATACAAGTATAAGAATATTCTTTCATGAATAATAACACATGTATTGTACTAATTCAAGGTGGTTATAATAGGGTATTATATGGGAAAAATAGACCTAATATAAATAATGGGTGATAGATGAAAGTATTTTAATGATCTTTCATCAACAGTAACAATGTAAATACTGTTAAAATGGTACAATTATTTTTTTAAAAGTGCTATCATCAATGGTAATGTAGGTTCCAAACCAATGGAAGGTGTTGATGGTGGGGTGGTGAATGAAAATCCTGTATTTTATGCATGATTGTTTTGTAAACCACAACTTCTCTAATATAAAATAAATAATTGTAATGAAAACAACTAACAAAATTTGTTGCTACTGGCAGAATTTGCAATTCAAGTCAACATTAGAAGTTTAGAAAACGTGTGTCATTCACATAAGCTTAAACCTTTCCAATACTTAAATACCATTCTGATAGATTTAGTGGTGATATTAATAAATGTGATTTATTTTGGTATTCTATAATTAGGTATATCATATTTGGAAGATATGCATTACCCTCTGAACAAAAATTTTCCAGATAAATATGGCATGATATTATAAAATCATGCATGCATAAATGATAGATTCAAATTCCCAAGAAGTTCAATGGTTTTAAAATTAATGGAATATGCAAACTTCATTTATATGGTTTCAGATTCCAAATTGCAACTATTCTTTAAGAAATCCGCACTTGTGTTTGGATGAAGAATATTATTATTGAGGAAGAATATTAATGATTATCTGAAAGTGCTAATCAAGTACTCCTTTCCTTTCCTTTCCTAAACATATTTCTAAGGAATTATTTTCTTCCCACATTTTAAACAAAATAGTTTGCAACAGACAATGAAGAAACAGATATGAGAGCTGAGCTATTTCCAAGTAGGCAAGAATTAAAGACATTTTCAAAAGTGTAAGCCACTTCTTTCTTCTCAATAAATGTATTTTGGCTTTGGGAAATAATATATATTTTAATGTATTATTGCATAAATATATAAAGGATTTGTTGTTTTAATAAAGTACATAATTATTTATTATGTATCTTTTTAAAATTCTAGTACAATAATTTTCAATAGATATAAGCCACATGATTATAAATTCTTTAGGGTCTTCAATAATGTTTAAGTGTGTAACGGGATCCTAAATCTAAAAATAGAAAAATTGAGAACAAAATATTTGTTTAAATTCTAATAAATAATGTGACTCAATATTTCAGGGAAGTTCAGATAATAAATTTTTGTGTTTTGCCTACTGTTACTCTCTTTTGAGTGCTATACTTTTATGAAAATAGTAATACAAGATGGCAAATCTGCCCAGTTCTTCTGTGTATTTTTGATGCACTCTGAATTATCCTTTCTGTATCAGTGAAATTTTCCAGCTTCTATCAAGCTGAGCAGTCCTTCAGATTTTTGCTTTTTTTGCCAAAATATACCTGCAGAGACTGAGAACATGGAGTGATGGTGAAAATATTTAAAGATTTGTGGTGGCTCTATGATACCCATGGTGAGGGTTCCCAACTCTGCAGCACCCCAAAATTTCTTATATTGAGCAAAGGGGGCTTTGTCTTTTCATAGATTCTACTTATTACCTCTACTCAACAACTTTTCTTGCTGACTTTTGTAAATGTGTTGAGATAATGTCAGGGTAAGTGGAAACTTTTAATTTTGAGCATTCTTGGAGTTTCTTTCACCCTCCTGTATTCTGATAGTCTTTTGATTGGCAGCTATTAATAAGAATTTTCAGAATAAATTTATTGGGATGGTATCTCACATTCTGAGACATACTTATTATTATTGGTAATATTCCATGGGCAAGGATCTCTTCAAAGCATTTTTGTTAAGAGACACATTGTGTGCCACATCTTTTCTTTTTTTAAAAAAATTGCTTTCCTTTTCAATTCCGTTCTAAACTGTATCTCATCTTTTATTTGTAGCACCTGATCCTAGTTCATTATTTTGTAATTGCTTTTAATTTAAAGGTATGATTTTCCTTCATGTCAAAATGTTACTCCAAACCCTTAGAATGTATAATATTTGGGTTGCATGATTTTATGGACAAATTATAGTGTAATTAAAGTTTATTTATAATCAGACTTAAATTAAAATGTATTAAATAATCAGTGAGCTACAAAAATTATTTGAATACTTCTCTTTTGCTAAGTGTAGCCAGACATTGGTGAATTTGTTGCTAATAAACACTATTACAAGATTAACAAATCTCAAGAGCATAACCAAATAATTCTTAGCAAACAAGAGTTGAAGGAAAACTGGCCTCTCTGGAGGGTGAAATCACCATTTCCCTAGGGTATGACCCATATGTGTCCTTTATGAAGAATAACCATGTTTATAAAGAATCTAGAAGAGAATTGTCCATACAATTAAGTGTAAATGTGAATGTTTCAGTAGTGATTACTTGATTTTACTCAGTGAAAGAAAGGCAAGATCACAGATTTTATAAAATCTCTATAAATTTTATAAAGTAAATATTCATGTTATAGAAGATAAACTTGCTGCCTCATTTCACAGGTATTTTTAAATATTTTAATCCATGTGATTCTTTAAAACTGGCAATGAAAAGATAACTAAAAAACTTGTGATATTTCTCAAGACCATTAGCACACAATTATTTTGCAAAATATTATAAACATGTAGTAATAAAGTCTTAATCTTTCTTATTCTGGTGTTTATTATAGGTAATGAGATTTAAAAATGGTACCTAATGCTACATATGTGAGGCATGGTCTGTTCTCAAAAGATTGATGATATTGATACAAACAGTATTGAAAAAATATACCAGTGCAATAATTGAAATACTGCTTAAGGCAGATTTTAAGGATAGCAAAGAAATTTAGAGGTAATATGAGTTACCCTAGGTTTTAATGGAAATCAATCCTTGTAATAAACAGTAATCCTCCAAATGTCAATGTGTCAGATGAGATAGTCATTGAGGATTTTACCATTAAAAGACTGTGCACTAGCTGTAGCATGTTCAAACATGCTATTTCAGAATATGCCTAGGATGACTATTTGCAAATGAAAAAATTAAGTTTTAAAAAGATATTTTGCTGAAATAATATGAATGTGATAATAACTGATAGGTACATGGGTCTTGATTTCATTTAAACAATTTAATGAACTTAGGTTCCTTGATCTTATTTATGTTGAAATTAACATATATCAGCAGAGTTGGGAAAAGGAATGAAAGGGAAATATGTGCATTAATTGATTTCAAAATATTCTCGTTTATCCATTTCCTCTCTGTTGTATTCAGGTTAGAAGATATATATTTATCCAACGTTTGCATTTTATTTGTAACCAATGTGGGTTTTCTTCATTTGGTTTTCTATCATCTTCTTATCATTTTATAATTTGATTACAGGGATCCTTTCATACATTAGAAGACATGGATAACCTCACCACCTTCATGGAATTCTTACTGATGGATGTCACAGCCTCCTGGGAACTCCAAGTCTTACAAGGTCTGATGATCTTAGTGATTTGTCTTGGAGCCTTGACTGGAAATCTTCTAAATTTTATTGTCATTGTGACAGACACAAGTCTTCATTTTCCAATGTATTTCCTTATAGGCAATTTATCCCTCATAGATTTTTGTTGCATTTCAGTTACAGTTCAAAAATTGATTGTGAATTCTCTGACAGGCAGTAAAGTGATTTCTCTGCCAACTTGTGCTGCTCAGATTTTCCTGTATATTTTGTTTGGGTACACAGAGTTGGCCTTCCTTGTGGTTATGTCCTATGATCGCTTTATTGCCATTTGCCACCCTCTTCACTATGGGCTCATCATCACCCCACTTCTGTATACACAGGCAGCTGGTGGCTCATGGGCAAGTGGGTTGGTCTATTCTGCTATCCACACAGGTAACCTGTTCAGCTTTCCCTTCATAAAGTCAAATGTAATTCATCAATATTTCTGTTATGTGCTTCACATTTTGAGGATCTCATCTTCAGATGCTCAGTTTTCTGAGTCTGTGGTCTTAGTTTTTAGTTCTTGCATTAATTTAGTATGTTCTGCTTTTTTATTTAAGTTCTATATTGATCTATTTTCAATGGTGCTTAGGAGGCATTCTGTGGAAGTACGAAATAAAGCCTTATCCACATGGACTCCACAGTTGGCAGTACTCATTTTATTTTTAATTTCTGGATTTATTGCTGTCTATAGTCCCAGTGCAAATGAAGCATCTCTTAGCAATCTTTTCATGGCCGTATTCTACACCATCATGCCGCCATTCATAAACCCCATTATCTATAACCTGCAGACTAGAGAGATTAGCACTTCTATAGGCAGAATGTTCCATAGGTCTTTTGAGCTCCCAATTGGTGTTTTTTTTGAATAAAAAATTCTGAAAAATATTTGAATGAAATTTAATTTATATTTGATATATTCCTTAAAGTTGAAAATCTCCATGTAAAATATCTAAGTTCTTTTTTCCTTGTTTATTCTATTCTTTACATATGTGATAGTTTGCTTAGTTTTTCAACTCCATAAACTTGTGCAACTCATGCATTCTTTTGGAAAATATTTTGTACATTGTCAAAATGTTTTGGAAAATATCTAGAATGAGTTTTCCCTAAAAGCCAGAATGACATCATATGTAGAAGACCATGTTTTTTGTGTGAGTAACTTAAAAGATGCCTATACTTTTTTAAATTATTTTTTTTTATTTTTAAAGAAGCTTTACATTACATAAAGGTTACATAAAAATATAAGATATTCCCATATGCCCCAAACCCTTCCCCCTCCCACATTTTCCTACATTAGCTGCATCCTTTCAATGGAATGGATACTGTCACCCTGGACGAGAATATGGAGTGTTTTGGGTTAAAGCAACCTATATTTTAATTGCTTCCTTTGCATTTACTCTTATGCAAATTCCTCTTGGCTGAGTAATAAAGTGATTAGAATCAAGATACATGTTGGTGGTGAGGACAAAATAAGGATATAGCACTGGGACACATGCTAGAGCCGAAATCCAAGAAGAATTACTTCCATTATTGATAAGTGGATTGTAAAAACCTGATTCTCAAAACAGAATATCATTGGAAGATTTGTTCTGTCTTTGTAGCTATGGATGAAAAGATGTATGACATGCTGTATTTATTCAAGTTTTTGCATGATCAAGAATAAGGAATCAGTGCTTATAGAGTGGATTGAGATGTAGAAATGCATAGTATGTGTTTTCCTGCAAAATAAGGGTTATAGATTATTTTATGTATACAATATTTCCACAGAATAAGATATAAAAGTATATCTTCTCACAATGGAAACAATTTTATTTTTCTGTCAACAAAGGCAGAGGAAGTAATTTGATGACTAAAGAATATATCAATTTATATCTCAATTTAATCCCATGAATACAATGAAGGCTGTGTATTTCCTTTTGAATACCTAACTAGAAGAATATTTAGCATTAAGGAAGTAATACTCATTTAATACCAGCTTCCATCCTTATCTGGTAAAATGAACATACTAGTATTGTTCAGTAGAAAAGCATATAGCTCACGAACTTCACAAGCTTCCTGCCATCCCAAAATAATAATCCTAGTAAAATATTAAATATGTTAATATTCCAATATATGAAATATGTCCTAATATTTTTAATACTTCAATAATTGAGGACCATTTCATGTTTATGTTTTAAAATAATTTATTCCAACTTTGGTTATCACCTTGCTGTCCCTAGGGAACATAAAGCACTTCCCAAATTTATAGTCAAGTACCACTCTTACAAATGTTAGGAGACAAACTGCTGAGATATCCAGAGTATGTAAACTTAACCTTAAGTACTTATTTTCCATTTCTTCCCTTCCTTAATATGTTACTGTCATGGCCTCCAGTTTACTCGATATCTGTGTCCAAGGTTAAAAATAGCACAGTTAGAGTTTATGCTTGTTAGAGCAGGAAGCACAAAATCCCCTTATGAAATAGTGGATTGGTAAAATTCACTGTATGAGGTCAGTTCCAGTGCTATAGTCATTTGTTGCTCCATGGTTTGCTCAAAGATTCAATAAGACCTAAAGCTCACCAATAGCAAATTCTCAAATACAAAGCTGTTAATAAGGAGCAATAGTGCTCCAGAAACATTGCAACAATGTATCCGTGTTCTGCCATAGGGGGAAAATAAAAATATAACTCTCAGAAGAGAGAATAGATGGAATGAGTCAACTATTAAAGTTTAAACACTATAATAGTTTAACATAATTAAACTATTTTATTTAGCATTAATAATATTTTCCTCTTCCTTATAGGTAAACTTTCTGAATTTAAATACTACATTAACCATAACCACATAGCCTTAATTTTTTTTTTGCCATTGCATTTCCATTGTACCTTGGAAATACAGATCTTCAATTTTAATAGAATATTCTTAAGTAATCTCTACTATTAATATTTTTTATTATTCCTATTTATAAGACAGTCATGCTCCAGTACCCCAAATGAATGACCATGTAGCAGGCATATGCTACAAGAATTAATGTAGCTAAATTAATGACAAAGAAAGGGGCAAAAATGGATATAAATGAAGAATTACACTGCAAAAACTGCTTTATCTTTGACACTTGGGTAGACACTACTCCATGTATTTGGATTCTAGAGCAAAGAGTTGTACCAAAACCCGATGGACATTTATCATGGCTGAGAATTAAGTCTGCCCTGACAATCAGATGTTCATTCCAGTTTAACATAGCCTAAGTTGATTAAAACAATGCAACTTACTTTGCAAGCTGTTTGCACCATTTAATTCTCAAAGCAGTAGTGTATGAGACTGCTCTTATTTCAATATGCTTATCAATATTGATAACTTTTTTATTGTCAGGTATTTAGGTATTTAAAATATTTCTAATGTGCTAAGTGTTATATATATAATCAAAATGTTGTGTTTTAATGTACTTTAATGTAAATCTGGAATTAATTTACTATGAAATTATTATATAAATTATGTATTATAGATACTTTCCTTCATTTGTTACATAGAATTTACTGTTCTTATCTTTGGGAAGGAGAAATTCTCAACTCTCATATGAACAAACACAAATATTTTTTTTCATTGTGGTTTGTGTTTTGTTCCTCGTATAAGAAAATTTTATCTGACATTCTTTAGATATCCTTAGTTTCTAAGATAATTATAGTTTTAACTTTTATATTTAGTTCTTTTCAAATTGTTTTTATTTTTACAGAAGCTTTAGATTACATAAAGGTTACATAAAAATATAGGGGATTCTGATATGCTCCATTCCCTCCATCTCCCACAATTTCCCACATTAACAACATCTTTCATTAATGTGGCACATTTGTTACACTTGATGAACACATGTTGAAGCGTTGCTACCTACTGTGGACTATAGTTTACATTAGAGTTTACACTCTGCCCTGCACAATTTTATCAGTTGTGAAAAATGTATAATGGTGTGTATCCATCATTGCAATTTTATGCAGAACAATTCCAGTGTCCCCAAAATGCCCCCATTTTACACCTATTCTTCCCTCTGCCAATCCTCATAACCTCTGGTGGCCACTGCCTTTATATCAAATATAAAAGCTCTTCCATTGCTAGAATAATAATAAGTCTATAACAGAATAATAATTAGTCTACTTTAGTCCATTGTTCATTCCCCAATCTTGAGAATTTTGAAATGGTGATGTTTATAATTGAAAGGGTACTTAGATCCAAGGAGAAAAATGGACAGAATTATCGTGCTTCCAGTTACAGACACTCACTTTTCCTTGGGATGGTGATTGTGTATTATAATCTTGTTATTTGTCCTGGGTGAGTCCAATGAACTGGTGAATGGGTGGTACAACTATACTGACATTCAGAGCTCAACAAGCACATGAACAGACCAAAGATTTAAGTCTCTGGGACAAATATTTAACAAGCATAATGCTAATTAGAGGTTCAAATAAAAAGGGCAGAAGAGTCATGTGTAGGGAAACTATAAATGTATCTAAATCTCTGACATGTAATCGAGGGGTTGGGTTGGACTATCCATGGAACTGCGGGCAGAGTTGGAAGAAGAAGCAGGTGAACTCTGGGGATTGGCAGGTCTGTGGTTAAAACTACAATGGTGGGAATATTATTTTGGCAAATATGGCAGGAAAGGGTTACTGGTGTAGGGTTCCGGGAGTGAGGGGATATGTAGGATAGGGTGTCCCTGGGGCATGCCTCTATGGAATATGTAAGTGTTCACCTTGTCATAGTGTGTTGTCTCAGTGGGTGGAGACCCACATAATTAACAAAAATATATATTAAACTCCCATCCTAAGGATGCTATGTTCTCAATTAGAGGGACAAGAATCCCTTGAAAACATATGCAGTGCCTAATAAAAGACAGACCAATATGTCAAACCCTCAATATTATTGCAAGCAAGGACAAATATTATTTGCCAAAAATTGAAACTTTTTGGTTACCATATGTTCTCAGGGTAGGGAGAAGGAAGAACAGAATAGATAGAACATAAGACATTTTTAGGGCATTAGAATTGTTGTGCATGATCTTGCAATAGTGGATACAGGTCATTTTAAATTGTATTGTGCAAAATGTAAACCACAATGTAAACCACAGACTATGGTTAGTAGCAAATTTTCAATATTTGTACATCAATTGTAACAAATGTACCATCTATATGTAAACTGCTATTAATAGGGGAGATAGGCAAAGGGGAGGGATTTGGGTGAATCCCCTGTATTTTCTAACTTTTTGTAACCTACAGCTTCTTTGAAGATAACATGAAAAAAAAAAAGACACTGGTGTAACATTTAAAAGAAATTGTCACTCTACATACAAGATAACAGATCTTACAGTGATGAAATACACAATGTATAAAGAATTATTTCAATTTTGTTTTTTTATTTTAAAAAGTATTATTTTATTATTAATTTTATTTGGTTATTTTTTTGCTTCAGTTTTGTAGAGGTTTTGGATCAAAGAAGGACACAACTTTAGCAGGGTAGGATCACTGTTGTGGGATGTCAGTGGTGGGGGGTTGTGTGGGAAATGGTGCACCTAGGGCGTACCTCTAATGCATATGAATATGTTCAATTGTTCATGGGGTGCTGTTTCATTGGGTGGACACCCACACAATAACTGAAAGAATATTAAATTCCTATCCTGGGGCTTCCTGCTACATTCTTTAATAGAATGGCAAGAATTCCCTGATTACATGAGCATTGTCTAAAGAAGGAAGACAAACCATTACACCAGGTCCTTGATATTGATGATTGTACTTATGAATCTTTTCTTGTGAAACTGAACCTCAGCTTATTACTATTTACTGCCTAAGAATTCCCTCCTGAAAGTCTCCTTGTTGATCAAATGTGGCCTCTATCTAAGCCAAACTCTGCGTATAAATGCATTACATTCCCCTTGGTGTGGGACATGACTCCCAATTATGATCCTCTCTTGAACATACGGATTATTACCAAGTGACAACTAGCAATGTATTTGGAAAAAGACCTTGACTACAAGGAGGAAATATTAAATACAAATGAGTTTTTATGGCTAAGAGATTTCAAAGTGAGTTGGGATATCATTCCAGAGGTTATGAGTATGTACATATCAGCAGGATCTAATTGACTACCACAGTAAATAGGGCCTCAAACAGTGGAGCTCCTGAGGGCTCTAGAGACATCTAGACATTATAAGCAGGGTAGAGAATCTCAGGAATTAAGCACACTGTCAGTGGGCCTTTCTTTGGAAATTATGCTCTCATAATTAATTATTAATCTGTATGTAGTTGAGTGTGTAAGGTGAGATATAGGAAGAAAATTTGATTTTGATGAATATGATTGCTCAACTATCCAAGCACTATTTACTCCTACGTTTGTATTATTGTCATTTTATTACCACATATTACTTCTTTCATATAAGTGTTCCTATAGAAAAATGTCTATAGCTATACATTTTATTATTTTGCATTGACTGTTTTTTAAAAAATTTTAAAGTATTTAGATTACATAAATGTTACATAAAAATATAGGGTATTCCCATATGCCCTGCTTCCTACACCTTTCACATTTTCCCACATTAACAACATCTTTCATTAGTGTGGTACATTTATTACAATTGATGAAAACATTTTAGAGCATTGCCACTAAGCATGGATTATAGCTTAAATTGTACTTTACACTCTCTCCTGCAAAATTTTGTAGGTTATGGCAAGATATGTAATGGCTTTTATCTGTCATTGTAATGTCATTCAGGAAAATTCCAAAGTCCCCAAAATGCCCCCATATTACACCTGTATTACTCTCTATCTGCCCTCAGAACCTCTAGTGGCCACTGCCTCCACATGAATGATATAATTTTTTTCATTGCTAGAATCACAATAAGTCTACAACAGAATACCAGTAAGTCTACTGTAGTCCATAGTTCATTCCCCAATCATGAGGATTCTGGGATGGTTATGCGCACTCCCCCTCTAATTGAGAGAAGACTTTGATTCCATGGGACAGATGGATGGGACTCTCTTGCTTGCAGTTACAGACACTCTCGGTTCCTTGGGATTGTCTTTGTCCATCATCATCTTCTTGTGAGTTGTCCTGGGTGAGACCAATGAACTAGAGAGTAGGTATTGCAACTCTGTTGAGAGACAGGGTCCAGTTGGCACAAGGACAGCCCAGAGATTAAAGTCTCTTGGACTTACACCTACCAACTCCAGTACCAACTATAGGTTCAAATACAAAGGACAGAAGAGGCATGAGTAGAAAAGTCACATCTGAGTCCAACTCTGAGTCACACTTGGGCACACAAACTCCAAAGGAGAGCCACAGGCAAGTCACCAAACTCTGGAGCTATCTGCCATGACTGTAAGACCTGGTGTCTCCAGAGCCCTCAGGATCCCCAGTATTTGGGGTAGTATCTACCTTGGCCATCTATGAGATCCTGCTGAGACCTGCACAAGCATTACCTCTCTGATGACCTCCTGACTCACTTTGAAGTCTCTTAGCCATATATAATCAATTGTCTTTACATTTTCCCCCTTATATTCAAGGTCTTTTTCCAGTTGTGACAAATTTGAATAATAGGAAAATGAAACAATATTGATAGGTTTAAACATAAGAAATAAAATACACAATAACTTAGAGAAACTAAAACTAAAATAATGTTAAATAATGAGGTATTAAAAAATGGAAAACTTAAAAAAAATAAAATAAAAAAGTAAAGGAAAATTATTTTCTTGACATTTTGCCTTTCATCACTGTAATATCATTTGTCCTGTATGTACAGTGGTATTTTCTTTCATTTCTTCACCAGTGTCTCACTTTTTTTTTATATACCATCTTCAAAGAAGTTTTAGGTCACAGTAAGGTTACATACAGAATATAAGGGACTCCCATATATCAAACATTTTCCCCTTTTCCTCCTTCCCTATTAATAATTTTTTTACATGTGGATGGTACATTTGTTACAAGTGATGTATAAATATGGAAAAATAGTTGCCACTGTGGTCAATGGTTTACATTGTGGTTTACATTTTAGATCATACACTTTTACATGTTTTTGATGAAATATAACAAGGCCTGTATCCATCATTGCATGATCATGCAGAACACTTCCATTGCCCCCAAATACTCTCTCTTCAATCTCTTCTATTCTTCTCTCCCACTCCTCTCAGGGCCCATGGATAGAACCAGGCTTCACTCCTTGAAGGACAAGATTCTTAGATGCTTGCAACAGCACTGAGGGCTGGACACATTAGTCTGTCCTCCCCTACTAGGAACTGCCCTTGCTCTCGAGAGACACACACTCCCCCTCTTTGAGAACATATAGGGCCTCCCCAGCATGGGAGGCCAACTCCTTCCCACACATTATGTGGATCTCCCCCTACTGATATGGCACCCAATTGCAAAATGATCACTCGCACATTCTCTAGAAGATGGCTCCAGGTTTGCCTTGTCCCAAATGCCCCCCCAACTCAAAACCCTAAGCCAGTAACACTTCCTTGTCATATTGCCAAAAGAGTTTTCTTAACATTGTATTTTCATCCATGTACACACCTATTCCCAGTGTTCACCATTCCCTCCCCAACCCTCCTCCAGACCCTTGTACCATCCAATCCTTCCTCCCCACCCTACACCCTGTCAAGCTCGCACTGCCCAAACCAATAGAATTCCTACATTCCGGTCATATCTCTTCACTGCCCAATTACTCACTTCGTCCTTATCATAGAATCCAACCAAACGGATGTTGGATAACAACCTTCTTCTCCCTTTCTATTTCCTGTAAACCTCTCTTCCAGACTCTACCTCTCTGAGTCAGCTTTATTTGCTTAATTCATATCAGCTAGGTCATGTAAAATTTGTTCTTTAATGCCTGGCTTGCTTCATTCAACATAAGGTCCTCAAGATTCATCCATGTTATCCCATGTGTTACTACTGTATACCTTCTTACAACTGAGTAATATTCCATTGTATGTATATACCACATTTTATTTATCCATTCATCTGTTAATAGGCATTTGTGTTGATTCCAACTTTTGCCAAAAGTGAATAATGCCGCTATTAACATTGGTATGCATATATCTATTCATGTCCTTGCTTTCAGTTCTTCTGTGTATATAGCCAAAAGTGGAATTGCTGAGTCATATGGCAGATATGTTAGACTATAGTTAGTTTTGTGAGGAAATGCCAAACTGTTCTCCAAAATGGCTGGAACATTCTACATTCCCACCAGAGTGGATGAGGATTACCATTCCTCCACATCCTCTCCAAAACTTGTAGTCTTCTGTTTTTTGTTTTTTTTTTTTAATGGCCGCCTGTCTAATGGGTGTAAGATGCTATTTCATTGTAGTTTTCTTTTTCTTTTTTTTAAAGATTTATTATATTTTTATTTATTTTTTATCCATTTTAATCCCCCTCCCTTGCTGTTTCTGCTGTTTTGGTGTTCATTCACTGGGCAATTCTCTGTGTCCATTAGCTGCCCTCTCTTTTCATCCTTCTCTTGTCTTCACTGGGATTCGATCCTGGGAACCTCTGATGTTGGAAAGAGGTGTCCTGCCACCTGCCCCAACTCACTTCCTGTTTTTTTTGGTATGTTTCATCTTGGCTTACCCTTGTGTCACTCTTCTGTTACATCATCATCTTGCTGTGTGTGGTGCACCCACACATTGGGCCTTGTAGTTCACCTGTGTTTGGGGCCTGGTGGGGGGTCTGATGGCACACCTGCAAAGCCCCTCTCGTGGGTCCTAATGCCACACCCATGTGTGGGGCCTGGGGGTGGTGCCTGGTGGTGCACCCACTTGTGGGGCCTGATGGTGTACCTGCACACAGGGCCTGATGGCATACCCCATTGTGGGGCCTGGAGACATGTCCACTCGCAAAACATGACGGTGCACCTGCTCACAGGGACTGGTGGACTATGCGCCTTTTATATTTTTCTTTTTTTATTTTACCAGAAGGTCCTGGGGATGGAACCCAGGTCCCTCCATATGGGAGACAGACCCTCAATCATTTGAGTCACTTCCATGCCCTTCATTGTAGTTTTGATTTGTGTTTCCCTAATAGCTAGTAATGTTGAGCATCTTTTC
This sequence comes from Cabassous unicinctus, assembly GCA_029593785.1. Classification (NCBI taxonomy): domain Eukaryota; kingdom Metazoa; phylum Chordata; class Mammalia; order Cingulata; family Chlamyphoridae; genus Cabassous; species Cabassous unicinctus. The sequence goes on along the minus strand of JAQZBX010015990.1, from coordinate 309 downwards.
CTGTGCTTTTTAGCCATTTGTATTTCTTCTTTGGAGAAGTGTCTATTCAAATCACTTGCCCATTTTTTAAATTTTTTTTTTATTTTTGAGATATAGGATTTCTTTATATATGCTGGATATTAGGCTCCTATAAGATATATGGCAACCAAATATTTTCTTCCATTTGGCAGACTGTCTTTTCAGTTTCTTGACAAACTCCTTTGAGGTGCAAAAAGTTTTAATTTTGAGGAGATCCCATTTATCTATTTTTTCTTTTGCTCCTTGTGCTTTGGGTGTGAAGTTCATGAAAACATTTTCAATTACAAGGTC
>JAQZBX010015989.1:0-36950 GCA_029593785.1 Cabassous unicinctus | reverse complement strand
CATGTAGTACAAATTTATAACTTTTCATTGGCCAAAAAAGTCAACTTTGACAAATTTTGCCTTTTAAACACAGAATATTTGCACTTAATGTAATTACTAACAGTTCTCAAATTAATTATCTTATTGCAATTTGCTTTTCCTTTTTTCCATATGTAATTCCTAAATCTTTTTTTTAACTTTGCTGTCTTCTTATGCACTAATACAGTATTTTTTATTATTTTTGTATTTTTAAGAAACTTTAGATTACATAAATGTTACATAAAAATTATTGGTGATTTCCATATGTCCCACTCCTTCCCCCAACCACACTTTCCCACATTAACAATATCCTTCATTAGTATTGCACATTTGTTACAACTGATGAGCACATATTGAATCATTACTACTAACTGTGGAGTATAGTTTACATTACAGTTTAAATGCTGCCCTGCACAGTTTTGTAGGTTATGACAAAATATATGGGAAAATTCCAATGTTCTGAAAATGCTTCCATATTATACCAATTTATCCCCATCTTTCCCCTCAGAACTTTTGGTAGTCAATGACTACACATCAATGATAAAAATTCTTCCATTGATAGAATAATAATAGTCTATAATAGAAAAATAATATGTCTAATTTAGTCCATTGTTCATTCCCCAATCTTGAGGATTTGGGGATGATAATGCCACTCTGTTTCTGAGAGGGGACTTAGATACAATGGCGCAGATGGATGAACTATCTTGCTTGCAGTTGCAGACACTCTCTATTCCTTGGGATGGACATTGTCTATCATCATTCTCTTGTTAGTTGTCATGTGTGAGTCCAATGAACTGGAGAGCGAGTGTTGCAACTCTGCTGAGATTCAGTGCTCAACTGGTAAATGAACAGATGAAAAATTTAAATCTTTGGAACATATATTTAACAAATATAGTGATAATTATGGGTTCAAATAAAAGGGGCAGGAGATTCATTTGTAGGGAAACTAAAAATGATTATAACTCTTTTGCACTGGGAAACATAAATTCCAAAATATGGCCCACTGACAGTGTGCCAAATTCCTGAGCTTGTCTACATTGCTGATAGTGTCTGGATGTCTCTAAAGCCCTCTGGAGGCCTGTTATTTGAGGCAATATTTACTGTGGCAGCAAAGGAGATCCTGCTTAGATGTGCAAAAGCATAACCTCTGGCATGACCTCCAGACTCACTTTGAAATCTCTTAATAAAAACACATTTGTATTTACCATTCCCCTTTTTTGTGAAGGTGTTATTCCAGGTGCATTGGAAGTTGGCACTTCGTAAAAAGTCCTTCACAGCCAGGGAGGCTCATGTCTGGGGTCATGTCCCACACTGGGGGGAAGTAGTGCATTTATATGCTGAGTTTGGCTTAGAGAGTGGCCACATTTGAAAAACAAGGAGGTTTACAGGAGGTAAATTTTAGGCAATACACAATATTAGCTTAAGTTTCAATTTCACAAGGAAAGGCTCACAAGCAGAAAGAACAACATGAAGTGCCTGGAATAGTGGTCTGTCTTCCTTCACTAGGCACTGCCCTTGTACTAAGAGGCTTCTTGCCATCTTATTATAGAATGTTGCAGTACTGCCCAGGATGGGAATTCAATATTCTTTTATCCCCATGCTTCCCCACATCAATGACACCCCACACTAGCACTCTTCTCCTGCCATATTTGTGACCTTTCTGTGATCCAAAACCTCCCCCAAAACAAAGCCAACAAAATAACCAAATAAAATTAATAAGAAAATTAAATAATAATAGTTTAAAAAAATAAAATTTAAAAAATAAAAAAATTGAAATAATAAAATTTTTTTATACATTGTGATTTTCATCACTGTATGATTGGTTGTCTTGTATGTACAGTGAAATTTTCTTCTGTATACCCCCAGTGTCTTATTTTTTGTCATTTTCTCTTCAAAGAACCTTTAGTTTACAGAAAAGTCACATAGAGAATATAGGTGATTCTCATATGCTGAACATCCTCCCCCTCTTCCATTCTCCCCTATTAATATCATTTTACATGCAGATGGTACATTTGTTACAATTGATATATAATTATTGAAGTGCTGCTAGTAACCATGGTTAATAGTTTATAATATGTTTTATATTTTGGACCATGCACTTTTATAGGATTTGACAAAATTTAAGATGACTTGTATTTGTTATTGCAAGATCATATAGAACAATTTTAATGGCCTAAAAATGCTCTATGTTCCACCTATTTAATTCTTCCCTGCCTTTTCTCTCAGAACCTGTGGTAAATGTGGAGTTTCAATTTTTGAAGGAGAAGATTCACAGTTACTTGCAATAATATTAAGGGTTTGACATATATATATATTTTTTTAATTAGGCACTGCCCATATTCTCAAGGGATTCTTGTCCCTGTAGTTGAGAACTTAGCAGGACACCCCAAGATGGGAGTTTAATATTTGTTTATTGTGTGGGTCTTCACCCACTGAGATAACATACTGTAACAAGATGAAAACTTAGCTATTCCATAGAAGCCTTCCCCAGGTGCACCCTATTCTGTATATCCCTGACACACAACACCCTATCCCAGTAACCCTCCCTGCCATATTTGACAAAAGAATATTTCCAAAATTTTAGGTTTAACCACAGACATGCAAATCCACAGAGTTCATCTGCTTCTACCCCAGACCCTCCCCCCAGGCCCATAGATTGTTCAACCCAACCACCTCACAATATGACCCCTCACAGAACACCACTGCCAAAACAAATTACATCAATTCACCACTGTCATGTCCATCCACTGCCCAATCACATTCTTACAACTTAACATAGATTTTGCCTATATGGGCTTTAGTTCAGCAAGTGTTTATTCACTTTCTGTCACCTGTAACCTATCTTCCCAAATCTATCAATGTGAGTATGTTGAATTTGCTTAATTCATATCAATGGGAGTCATGAAATATTTGACCCCAGTGCCTGGCTTGCTTCACTCAACATAAGGTCTTCAAGATTCATCCATGTTACCTCATGTGTTAGTATTGCATTCCATCTTACAGCTGAGTAATGTTCCATTGTATATATAAAGCAGTTTGCTTATCCATTCATCTCCTGATGGACAATTGAGTTTCTTCCAACTTTTGGCAATAGTGAATAATGCCACAAGGAACATTGGTGTACTTCTGAGTGGAATTGCTGGATCTTATGCCAGTTCTATAGTTAGATTCCTGAGGAACCACCAAACAGTCCTACAGAAGGGCTGCAAAATTCTGTATTCCTAACACCACCAGCAAAAGATTCTTCCACATCTTCTCCAACACTTGTAGTACTGTTTTTCTCTTAAAAAGCCACTAGTCTAATGGGTATAAGATGATATCTACAATGTGAACTATGGTCCATGCTTAGTGGCAACGCCCCAGGATGTGTATAACCATTGCAGGTGATGTGCCACACTAATGAAAGATGTTTATGTGGGAGGTTATGGGAGGTGTGGGAGGTGGAGAACATCAAAATCCCTGTAATTTTTGTAACATTTATGTAATCTAAGCATCTTTTAAAATATAAAATAAACAAACAAACAAAAGATGATATCTCATTGCAATATTGATTTGCATATCCCTAATAGCTAGTGATGATTAGCATCTTTTCATGTGCCTTTTAATGATTTGTATTTCTTCTTTGGAAAAATGTCTATTCAAATCTCTTGCCCATTTTTAAAATGTGTTAATTGTATTTCATTTTTGAGATGTAGGAATTTTTACATACACTGGATAATAGACCCCTATCCAATAGATGGCTACCAAATATTTTCTCCCATTGAGAAGGCACCTTTCAGTTTCTTGACAAACTCCTTTGAAGCACAAAAGCCTTTAATTTTGAGTACATCCCATTTACCTATTTTTTCTTTCATCTCTCATGCTTTCTATGTAAATTTTATGAAACCATTTCCAAAATAACTACCAGATCTCATAGATGCTAAAGTTCCTCTAGGAACTTTATGGTCTTGGCTCTTATATTTAGATCTTTGATCCTTGTTTAATTAGGTTTTGTATAGAACATAATATGGTGATCCTCTCTCAATCTTCTGGATATGGATATCCAGTTCTCAAAGCACAATTGGTTGAAGAGGTCATTCTCTTCCAGTTGAGGAGGCTTGGTAACCTTGTCAAATATCAGTTGACTGTATATGCAAGGATCTATATCAGAACTCTCAGTTCAGTATGTCTATTCTTGTGCCAAAACCATTCAGTTTTGACCACTGTGGTTTGTAATGTGTTTAAATTCAGGTATTGTGATGCCTCCAATTTCTTTTTACTTTTGTATTATGTCTTTGGCTATTTGGGACCCCTTGCCCTTCCAAATAAATTTCATATTTAGACTTTCCAATTCAATAAACCATGCTGTGGTAATTTTTATTGGGATGACATTAAATCTGTAAATCAATTTGGGTTGGAAAGAAATGCAGAAAAGACATTTGACAAGAGACACCCTCTTTTCTAGATAAAAAACATTTCAAAAGATGAATAGATGTAAAATTTTTCAACATGATAAACTGTATATGTGAAAAACTCACAGCTAAATACTATTGAATGGTGAAATGCTAATGGCTTTCCCTCTAATATCTAGAAAAAGACAAGGAGGCCCATTGTGACTGCTCTTGTTTTACATTGTGTTAGAAGAACTTTCTCAAGCACTCAAGCAAGAAAATGATATAAAAACATGAAAAATGGAAAGAAAGAAGTAAACTTTCACTATTTGCAGATGACATGATCCTATACATAGAAAGAACTGAGAAATCTAAACAAAGCTTCTAGAGCTGAAAAATGAGTTCAGTAAAGTGGCAGGATATAAGATCAACAAGCCAAATTCAGTAGTATTTCTGTACACCAATAATGAGCAATGTGTGAGGAGGAAATCAAGAAAAAAAATCAATTTACTATAGCAATTGAAAAATCAAATACCTAAGAATAATCTTAACAAAAGCTGTTAAGGACTTGTACACAGTAAAACTATGCAACATTGTTAAAGAAAATCAAAGAAGACCTAAATAAATGAAAGAATATTCCCTGTTCATGGATTGCAAGACTAAACATCATTAAATTCTGGCATGGTGATATCCACTCAAACTCTAATTGAAAGGGGGCTTTGATCCCATTCAGCCAATCAATGGGACTCCCTTGCTTGCATTTGCAGGCTCTCTCATTTCCTTGGTATGCTGTTTGTCAAATATCACCTCCTTGTTAATTGTCCTGGGTGAGTTCACTGAACTGGGGAGTAACTGTTGCAACTCTGCTGAGGCTCTGGGCCCAATTGGCCCATGGACAGCCCAAAGATTCCAGGCTCTTGGGTGTACACCTACAAACTCCAGCACCAAGTGTAGGTTTAAATAGAAGGGACAGATGAGTCATGTTTAGGGAAGCCATAATTGAGCCCACCTCCATCACACTCAGGAGCACAAACTCCAAAGTAGGGCCCACGGAGAAGGCACCAAATTGTGGAGCTATCTATCATGAACATAGGATCTTGGTGTCTCCAGAGCCCTCAGGTGTCACACTAATTGGGACAGTATCCAGTTTTGCAGTCTGAGATTTTGCTGAGATGTGCATAAGCATTACCTCTGGGATGACCTCCCTACTCACTTTGAGGTCTTTTAGCCATATAAACTCATTAGTATTGACCTTTTCTCCCTTTTAGTCAAGGTCTTTTTCCAGTTGCATTGTTAGTTGGTTCTTAGTAGTAAACCTTCAGTGCCAGGAAGGCTTAACCCCAGGAGTCATGTACCATGATGGAGGGAAGGTAATGCATTTATATGCTGAGTTTGGCTTAGACAGGGGCCACATTTTAGCAACAAGGAGGCTCCCAGGAGGCAACTCTTAGGCACCCAACAACACTAAGCTAAGTTGCAATTTCAAGAGCAAAGGTTCATAAACATATTCATCAATATCAAGGGCTCATCAGCGGATTATTTTCCTTTGCCAGTCATTGCCCCTGCACTTGGAGGACAATTGCTGCTCCATTATAGAATGTGACAGAGCTCTCCAGGATGGGAATTCAATATTCTCTCAGTTATTGTGTGAGTCTACACACACTGTGACAATGCCCTGTGAATATTTGAACATATTTATATAACTTAGATATATGCCCAGGTGAACTTCAACATATCACCATCACTGACACCCCACACCAAGGAGCCACCCTTGCCCCAGTTGTAACCCTTCTGTCATCCAAAGCTTCTTCAAAAATGAAGCCAATAAAATAGCCAAATACAATTAATAGAAATATGAAAAAATAATGACATGTTTAAATATAAGAAATAAAATATATAAAAATTAAAAAAAAACAAAATTAAATTCAATTAAAAGATTGGGATATTAAAAATGATGAAAAATACTTTTAAAATTTTTGACATTTTTCCTTTCATCACTGTAATATCTTCTGTCCTGTATGTACAGTGACATTTTCTTCCATTTATTCCAAAGTGTCTTACATTTTATCATTTTGTTTTCAAAGAAATTTTGGGTCATAGTAATATCACATACAGAATACAGGGGACTCCCATATGCCCAATATCCTCTCCCTTTTCTCCCTTCCTATATTAATACATTTTTATATGTGGATGGTATCTTTGTTACAAGTGATATACAAATAGTGAAACATAGCTACTAAGCATGGTCAATGGTTTACATTAATTTTTACATTTTAGACCATCCACTTTTATATATTTTGATGATATTTAATATGGCCTTTGTCAATCATTGCAAGATCATGTAGAACACTTCCATTGCCCACTAAATACCCCATATTTCACCTATTCTATTCCTCCCTACCCCTCACCTCGAGGCCCACAGTGACCCTCTGGCTTTAGTCCTTGGATGACAAGATTCATAGTTACTTGTAACAACACTGAGGTATTGACACAGTGGTTTGTCCTTCCCTATTGGGAACCACCCATGCTCTTGAGAGACTCCCAATTCTCTATTTGTGAACAAATCGTCCTCCCGAGTATTTTTCTAGAAGCCTGTTCCAGGAGCTCCCTCTCCAAAATGCCCCCTCATCCAACACCCTAAACCAGTAACCCTTCCTTGTCATATTGCTATAGAGCATTCCCAAATTTGTACTTTCAACCACATACCCACCAAACAGGGTTGGTGAATGAACTGTGGACTAGAGTGGACTTACAGGTATTCTACCATAGATATATTGTTATTCTAGCAATGGAAGAAAATATAACATTGTTGTGGAGGCAGTGGCTACTGGAGGTGCTGGGGACAGGGAGACAGTAAAACAGTTGTAATACAGAGGCTTTTTCAGGACTTGAGAATCATCCTGAATGACATGGCAATGACAGATATAGGCCATTTTATATCATTCCATAACATGCAGAACTGTGTGGGAAAAAGTGTAGACTACAATGTGAAATATGGTCCATGCTCAGTGGCAATGCTCCAGAATGCATTTATCAATTGCAATGAATGTGCCACACAAATGAAAGATGTTGTTTATGTGTGAAGTGTGAGAGGTGTGGAGACTAGGACATATGGGAACACCTATATTTTTTATGTAACATTTATGTAATCTAAATTTATTTTTAATATATATATATATTTTTAAGATACTTAGATTACATAAATGTTACACAAAATTTATAGGGATTCCCATATGCCCCACCTCCCACACCTCCCACAACCTCCCACATAAAAATCTTCATTAGTGTGGCACATCACCTGCAATGGGTATACACATCCTGGGACTTTGCCATTAAGCATGGACCATAGTTCACATTGCAGACCACACTGTCTCCCACACAGTTCTGTATGTTATATGATGATATAAAATGGCCTATATCTGTCATTGCAATGTCGCTCAGGATAATTCCCATGTCCCGAAAAAGCCCCTGTATTACAACTGCTTTTCTCTCTCCCTGTCCCCAAAGTGTCCAATGGCCACTGGCTCCACATTAATGTTGTAATTTCTTCCATTGCTTGAATCACAATAGGTCTATAACACAATACCAGTAAGTCTACTGTAGTCCATAGCTCTTCCCCCAATCCTGAGGAGTCTGAGATGGTGATGTCCACTCCACCTCCAAGTGAGAGGGAGCTAATATCCAATGGATAAGATGGATGGGATTATCCTGCCTGCAGCTGCAGACTCTCTCTGTTCCCTGGGATGGCCGTTGTCCATCATCATCTCCCCACCAGGTGTTCTGGGTGAGTCAATTGAGCTGTAGAGTAGGAGTTGCAGCTCCATGAAGATTCCAGGCCCAGCTGGCCAATGGACAGCCAAAAGACTCCAATCTCTCGAAGTACACCTACAAACTCCAGCATCACATATAGGTTTGAATAGAAGGAACAGATGGACTGTGTGCAGGGAAGATATATTTGAGTTCAACTCTGTCACTCTCAGGAATACAGATTCCAAAGTAGGGCCCACTGATAAGGCACCAAAATCCAGAGCTATCTGCCCTGATATAGGACCTGTGTGTCTCCAAAGCCCTAGGTGTCCCTCTATTTGGGGTGATATACACAGTGGAAGCCTATGAGGTCCTACTGAGATGTGCATAAGCGTTACATCTGGGATGACCTACCTACTCACTTTGAAGTCTCTTAGCCATGTGAACTCATTTGTCTTTAGCTTTTCCCCTTTTATTCAAGATCTTTTTCCAATCATATTACCAGTTGGCACTTGATAGTAATTCCTCGTTGCCAGGGAGGCTCATCCCTGGGAGTCATGTCCCATGCTGGGGGGAAGGTAATGCATTCATATGCTAAGTTTGGCTTAGAGAGAAGCCACATTTGAGCAACAAGGAGGCTTTCAGGTGGCAACCCTTAGTCACCCTGTAACAATAGGTTAAGTTTCAATATCAAGAGCAAAGACTCATAAGGCTAGTCATCAATAACAAGAGCCCATCATTGGATCATCCTCCTTTGCCAGACACTGCCGCTGCACTTGGGGACTGTTACTGCTCCCTTGGAGAATGTGACAAAGCTCTCCAGGATGGGAATTCAGTATTTTCTCATTTATTGAGTGATTCTCCACCCACTGTGACCATGCCCCATGAGCGTTTGAAAATGAAATAATGATGATAAGTTTAAATGTAAGAGATAAAATACATAAAAACTTAAAATAAATCTGAAAATAAAATTAAAGGACTGGGATATTAAAAAATGGGGAAAAAATTTTTTTTGAGATTTTGCCTTTTATCACTGCACTATGTGATGTCCAGTCTGTACCATGGCACCTTCCCCTTCTTACTCCCCAGTGTCTCACTATTTTTCATTTAATTTTCAAGAAGTTTTAGGTCACAGAAAAGTCACACACAGAATAAAAGAGACTCTCAAATACCCAACCTCCTCCCTCTTTCCTCACCCCACTTAAAAACTTTTTATATGTGGATGGTCGCATTGTTAAAAGTGATATACAGATAGTGAAACAGAGCTACTAAACATTGTCAATGGTTTACAGTATGGATTACTCTCATTTCTCTTCAGATTGTATAAATCTTTCACCTTTTACTAAGTATCTTTTTAAAAATTAAAATTATATGAATTTAAAAAGTTAATAAAAAATAAACATCATTAGATGCCTGTCCTACACAAATTGATTTGCAGATTTAACACAATCTGAATAAAAACTACAACAGCATTGTTTTCATATTCAATTGGAAACCTAACTCCGAAATTTAATTGAGAACTTAATTTTTTTTGTTACATGATCTTTTGGATCTATTATTATTTTCATTTTTTATTGGCTTTTTTCTTCATCTTTTTCACTATAAAAGGGGTACATCACCTGAAGGGAACACCTGCAGGGTGATTTATTGATAAGCACCATCAGTCTGATAATCTCTGTAGGGGCCTAAGAGGGGAGACTGTTTCTACTTGGCTGTTTTGTTGTCATTGTTTAGTTTCTTATTTTTGTCTTTTCCTTTTCTTTGGTTCCTATCTTACTTTTACTTATTTTTTTTACCACTTTATTTCTTTATTTCTTTTATTTTTCTTTTTTCTGTTTTCTGTTGCATTTCTTTCATTAAACTTCTAATTATTTGTTCTTCATTTTTTCTTTTTTTCTCATTTACTTTATTTTTTTCTCTTCTTACTTTTCCAGTCTTTCATTCATTCCCTTTTTTTCTCTATTTTGTTTCTTGTTTCATCTTTTTCTATTCAATCTTTTTAATTCTTCATCCTTGGCAATTTTTATGATTTTTTACTTGTATTACTTATTTATTTTCCTAGATAATGTATGGGTCCTCTTCTACCTTTCATTATTATTTTTCTATTATACTTTTTCTCTCCTTATCTGTTTCCTTTTAAGCAGTCCTAATGTTTTTTTTCCCCTAGGGAATATAGTAAACTGTAAGGATAAAGAATAAGAGGAATCAAGTGTCAAAAAGGGGCCTTACAACACTGAAAAAAAAAACCACAACAAAATTAAACCCTAAAATAGAAAAATCAGCTAACCAACTAAATAAGCCCATCAAGATTAACAGATGCCTAGAGAACAAAAAATATTACAGGCTACACTTAAAAAAAAACAGGAAAACATGGCCCAGTATGATGAACAAAGTGAAAAACAGGAGGAGATACAGAATGTGGAAAAACTAATCAAGGATGTCCAAAAAAGTCTCATAAATCGTGAATCAACATAATGAAGAGAAGTACGAGATAAAGAATATTAAGAAAACACTGTGCAACCATACTGAAGAAATTGTAAACATACATGAAAAGATAAGACATCTGATGGTGATGAATGTTATAATGCAGGGTATCAAAAATACACTGGAAGCACATAACAGCAGATATGAAAAGGCAGAGGAATCAGTGATGTTGAATATAGTACATCTGAAATCAGACAGATAACAGAACATATAGATAAAAAAAAATGGAAAAAACCCCAGCATGGACTTATGTATTTGAATGACAACATCAAATACACAAACATACACATTATAGGCATCACAGAGGGAGAAAAGAAGGGAAAGGGTGCAGAAGGAGTGTTGGAGGAAAATGGCTGAAAAGTTCCCAAATCTATTGATGGACATTGATGGACATATCCACTTAGTGCAGCACACCCAAAACAATATAAATCCTAACTGGCCTACCTGAAGACATATACTTTTCAAATTGTACAAAGCTCAAGACAAAGGGATAATTTTGTAAGCAGCAAGAGAAAATATATACATCATATACAAGGGAAGCTCAATAAGATTAAATGCTAATTTCTCATCTAAAACCATTGTGGCAAGAAGGCAGTGGTATGACATAGTTAATGTGGCAAAAGAAAAATAAAATTCCAGCTAGGAATTCTGTGTCCAGAAAAGCTATTCTTCATAAATGAGAGAGACTTCAAAATATTCACAGATAAACAGAATTTAAGAGAGAATGTCCATAAGAAACATGCCTTTCAAGAAATACTAAAGGGAATTCTGTGGGTTGAAAGGAAAAAACAAGATAGACAGTTGGAGGATAGTGTAGGAAGTAAGATTATTTTTAAGAAAAGCTAAAATGATAAAAAGATATAAAAACAACCTAAAGAAAATATGGCTAATATAAATAATTCCTTGAGAGTTATAACAGAGAATTTTAATGGATTAAACTCTCAAATCAAGAGACACAGATTGGCAGACTACATAAGGAAACATGAGGCATCTGTATGCTTTCTACAAGAAACTCACCTTAAACCTAAGGATGCAAGGAGGTTAATAGTCAATGGTTGGAAAACAAATTTACATACAATCAATAACCAAAAATGGGGAGTAGCTGTACTAATATCAGTCAAAATAGACTTTAAATGCAAATCTATTGTAAGAGACAAAGGAGGACACTATATATTAATGAAGGGGGAATCTATCAAGAAGAAAAACCATATAAACATTTAAGCACCTAACCAGGGCCCCTAAAAATACATGAGGCAAACACTGGAAAAACTGAGTGGAGAAATAGATACCTCTATAATTATATTTAGGGATTTTAATATACCATTGTCACCATCAGGCAGAACATCTCAACAGATGATCAATAAAGAAACAGAGACCATAAGTAATACAGTAGAGGTTCTAGACATAATAGACATATACAGAACATTAAACACCAATACAGTGGGATATACATTCTTCTCAAGCACACATGGATCATTCTCCAGGGTAGATCACATGCTAGGCATTAAACAACTCTCATCAAATTCAGAAACTTTTAAAGTATACAAGGTAATTTCTCTGACCATAGTGGAGTGAAGGTGGGATTCAGTAAGGGCCAGAGAACCAGACTGGCAAAAAAGGTGGAAATTAAAAAATACACTCTTAGACAATCAGTGGGTCAAGGAAGAAATAGCAGAAGAAATCAGTAACTACATTGAAACAAATGAAAGTGACAAAAGATCTTTTCAGAACATATGGGATGCAGCAAAAGAAGTGATGTGAGGGAAATTTATAACCATAAATGCTTACATTAAAAAAGGAAGAGCTAAAATCAAAGACTTAACAACACAACTGGAGAAATTAGAAAATGAACAACAAACTAATCCCAAAGTGAGTAGAAAGATGGAAATAACAATAGAGCAGAGCTAAATGAAATTGAAAATAAGAAGGAGAAAAAATTGACAAAGCAAATTTGGTTCTTTGAGAAGATTTAAAATATTGACCAAACTTCAGCTATACTAACAAGGAAATAAAGAAAATATTTTAATACATAAAGAAAATGTACCCTGACCTCACCGAAAGAGAGTGTGTCATTAGAGGATACTTTGAAAAATTGTATGTAACAAGATGGATAACTTAGATGATATGGACCAATTTCTAGAAACACACAAGCAGCCTACATTAACAAGAGAAGAAACTGAACTCAACAGACCAATCTCGAGAAATGAGATTAAATTAGACTTCAAAAACCTCTCAACAAAGAAGAGCCCAGGACCAGATGGCTCCACAGGTGAATTCTACAAATCATTCTAGAAAGAACTAACACCAATCCTGCTTGAACTCTTCCAAAATATAAAAGTGGAGGGAACATTTCCTAACTCATTCAATGATGGCAACAGCACCCTAAAAATAAAGCCACATAAAGACTCCACTAAAAAGGAAATCTACATAATAATCTCTCTGATGAATCTGGATGCTCAAAATCTCAAAAAATAATGGAAAATCATCTTCAGCAACACATCAAATGAATTACACACCATGAGCAAGCGGGGTTCATTCCTGGCATTCAAGGATCATTCAACATAAGAAAATCAATCAATGTAATACACCACATTAAGAGATCACAAGAAGAAAATCACACAATCATCTCAATTAATTTATAAAAATCATTTGAAAAAACTTCAGCACTCTTTCTTGGTAAAAACACTTCAAAAGATAGGAATAGAAGGAAACAATCTAGACAAGATAAAGTGTATACATGAAAAACTCACAGCTAACATCATATATATGCTGAAATGCTAAAAGATTTCCATCTAAGATCTGGAACAAGAAAAGATGCCCAGTGTTACCACTCTTATTTAACACTGTGAGAAATACTTGCTCATACAGTCAAGCGAGAAAAAGATATAAAAGACATCCAAATTGGAAAGGAAGAAGGAAACTTTCACTATTTCCCGATGACATGATCATATACATAGAAAGCCCTGAGAAATCTACAACAAAGCTTCTATAGTTGAAAAATGAGTTCAGTAAAGTCACAGGATACAAGATAAAAATGCAAAATTCAGTAGCATTTCTGTACACCAATAATGGCCAATCTGAGGAGGAAATAAAGAAAATCCCCTTTACGAAAGCAACTAAAAGAATCAAATATCTAAGAATAAAATTAACTAAATATATAAAGCTCTTGTATGCAGAAGACTACACAATATTTTTAAAGAAAATCAAAGAAGACCTAAATAAATGGGAAAATATTCCTTTTTCATGGATAGGAAGAATAAACATTTTCAAGATGTCTATGCTACACAAAGTGACTTACAGATTTAATGCAATCCCAATAAAAATTACCACAGCATTTTTTACTGAATTGGAAAATCTAACTATGAAATTTGTGTGGAGGGGCAAGAACAATTAAATTGGAGGAATAACACTACCTGACTTTAATACATACTACAAAGCTACAGTTGCCAAAACTGCATGGTATTGGCACAACAATAAATGTGCTGACCAATGGAACTGAATTGAGAGCTTTGATATCAATCCTTGGATGTACTGTAAACTGAAACTCAACAAGGCCACCAAGCACACTCAAATGTGAAAGAATGGCCTCTTCAACAAATGGTTGTTAGAGACCTGGATATATATGCAAAAGATTGATAGAGGAAAACCATATCACACCTTACACAAAGATTAACTCAAGACAGATCAAAGATCTAAATATAAGATTCAAGACCATAAATGTCTTGGAAGATAATAAAAGAATCATCTACAATATCTGGTATTAGGAAATGGTTTCATGAGTTTTAAAAACCAAAGCATGAACAATGAAAGAAAAAAATAGATGAAGGGAACCCTTTCAAATTTAAAAAGCTTTACATCTCAAAGGAGTTTGTCAGTTAAATGAAAATCCAGTCTACTCAATGAGAGAAAATATTTGGCCACCATATATCTGATAGGGCCTAACATTCAGTATATATAAAGAAATCCTACAACTCAAAAATAAAAAGAAAGCAACCCATTAAAAAATGGGCAAATGATTTGAATAGACACATCTTGGAAGAAGAAATACAAATGGCTCAAAAATACAGGAAAAGCTGTTCAACGTCACTCGTTATTATGGAAATTAAAATCAAAACTACACTGAGATTTCATCTTACACTCATTAGACTGGTGGCTATTAAAAAACAGAGGACTACAAGTAATGTAGAGGATGTGGAGGAATGGGAACCCTAATCCACTGCTGGTGGGAATATAGAATGGTGCAACCATTGTGTAGGACAGATTGGCTGCTCCTCAGG
The DNA here is from genome assembly GCA_029593785.1 of Cabassous unicinctus. Taxonomy (NCBI): domain Eukaryota; kingdom Metazoa; phylum Chordata; class Mammalia; order Cingulata; family Chlamyphoridae; genus Cabassous; species Cabassous unicinctus. The sequence goes on along the minus strand of JAQZBX010015989.1, from coordinate 22,054 downwards.
ATGCTAACTATAAAACTCACATATGCTCATTCAATCCCACTACTGGCTATATATTCAGAAGAATTAAAAGCAGGGATATGAACAAATACTTATTCACAGCAGCATTATTACCTACTGCCAAAAGTTGCAAAGAACCCAAATACTCATCAAGAGATGAATGGAGAAGCAAATTCTGGGAGATACATACAATGGAATATTACTCAGCTGTAAGAAGGAATGCAGTATTAACACATGGGATAACATGGATGAAATTTAAAGTCCTTATGTTGAGTTAAGCAGGCTAGGCACTGAAGGACAAATATTACATGACCTCACTGATATGAATTAAGCAAATTAAGCAGACTCACAGAGCTAGAGTCTGAAAGCTAGGATTACAGGAGACAGAAAGATAGTAGAGTTTAGTGAGCCAATGCCCAAATGGGAGAATCTGTGATAAGATGTAAGGGTGTAGTTGGGCAGTGGATGGGCATAACAGTGGTGCAGTGTTGCTATTGGGTTTGGCAGTTCTGCTCTGTGAGGGGGTAGTGTAGGGGCAGTTTGCACTGTCCATTGAAGTGGGGGGAGAGTCAAGGGAGGGAGCAGATGAACTCTTGTTATTTGCAGGTATGTGGTTGAAACTACAATGTTGGGAATGTTCTTTTGGCAAATAGGGCAGTGAAGGGTTACTGGTTTAGGGAGTTGGATGTGGGGGGCATGTGGGACAGAGCATACCTGGGGCAAGGTTCTAGGGAGTATGTGAGTGTTCATCCTGTCACAGTGTATTGTATCAATGTCTGGAGACCCACATAATGAATGGGAAAGCATTGGACTCCCATCCTGGTGAGTCTGCAGTTGTCTCAAATAGATGGGTGGGAGCCTATTGAGAACAAAGGCAGTGCCTAATAAGGAAGGATATGCTGTATTTTAAGCCCTCAATGAAGATTACAGTAATTATGAATCTTGTTCTTCAAGGAGTGAAACTTGATGGATGCCATGGGTTCTGAGGGGAGTGGGATGGAGAAATAGAATAGATGGAACATGGGGTATTTTTTTTGGGAATTGGAATTGTTCTAAATTATCTTGCACTGATGGATACAGGCCATGTTAAAGTTCATAAAAAATTACAAAAGCGTATGGTCAAAATGTAAACCATAATGTAAATATTTGACTATGGTTAATAGAAATGCATCAAAATTTGTACAATTGTAACAAATGTACCATTCACATGTAAAATCTTATTAGTAGAGGAAATGGGAAATGGGGTGGTAGTTAGGTGTATGAAAACCCCCTATATTCTGTACTGACTTTTCTGTAAACTGGAGCTTCTGTGAAGATAAAATGAAAAAAATAAGACACTGGGGAATTAAATGGACTGGGGAAATAAGACACTGGGGAAGAAAATCTCACTGTATATGTAAGACAACAGATTTTACAGTGATGAAACACTTAATGTCAAATTTTTTTAAGTTTATTTTTTATTGTTTCAAATTCTTTTAAATAATTCTTTTAAAATTTTTGTATTTTATTATTTTTAAAACTATCAATATTATTTCATTTTCCTATTAATTTTATTAAAATATTTTGTTGGCTTCATTTTTGAAGATGTTTTGATCACAGAAGGCTTACAACTTTGGCATAGAAGACTCATTGGTGTGGGGTGTCAGTGATGGGGGATGTACGGGAGGGCATACCTATAAAAAATGTGGACAAGTTCAAGTGTTCATGGGCCATTTTCTGTGGATGGAGATCTACACAATAACTGAAAGAATATAAAATTCCCATCCTGGGGAGTTCTGCCACATTCTTGATTCAGACAGCAAAATTTCCCCGAGTACAGGATCAATGACTAGTAAAGGAGGATGGATCATTGATGGACCCTTGATATTGATGACTATACTTATGAACCTTTTCTTTTGAAATTGAAACTTAGTCTAATATTTTATGTTGCCTAAGAGTTAGCTCCTGAGAGTCTCCTTGTTGCTCAAATGTAGCCTCTCTCTAAGCCAAATTCAGCATAAATGCATTACCTTCCCTGTGGCATGGAACATGATTCCTGGGGATGAGCCTTCCTGGCACAGAGAGATTACTACCAAGTGCCCATGAGCAATGCAACTGGAAAAAGACCTTCACAAAAAGGGGAAAAGAATAAAGACAAATGAATTTATATGGCTGAGACTTCAAAGTGAGTTAGGAGATCATTCTAGAGGTTACGCTTATGCATGTCTCAGCAGGATCTCATTGACTGCCACAGTAAATATTGCTTCAAATAGCAGGGCTCCTGAGGGCTATGGAGACATCCAGACACTATAAGTTGGGCAGATAGCTCAGGAGTTTGGCAACCTACCAGTGGGCCTTATTTTGGAATTTATGCTCCCCAGTGTGACAGAGTTGGACTCCTTTGTGGTTTCCCTACACATGACTCTTCTGCCCCTTTGATTTGAACCAAGAGTTAGTATTGGAGTTGATAGGTTTATGTCCAAGAGACTTAAATCAGTTGGACCCTAAAACTCAACCCAGTTGCTTCAAAACCTACTCTCCAGTTCATTGGATTCACCTAGGACAATGAACAAGGAAATTATGATGGAAAATTACCATCCCAAGGAACAAAGAGAGTCTACAATGCAAGCAAGATTGTCTTACCCATCTGCTCCATGGGATCTAAGGCCCCTCTCAAGTAGAAGTTGAGTTGACATCAGTATTCCAGAATCCTCCGTGTTGGGGAATGAATGGTGCAATAGAGTAGACATACTGTTACACTATTATACACTTGTAATTGTAGGAATGGTAGAACTTTTATAGTTGATGTGTAGGATGTGGTCACTGGAGGTTATGAGGGGAGGGAGAGGGAAGAAACGTGTAATATGGAGGTGTTTTTGGTACATTGTAATTGACCTGAATGGCATTGCAATGACAGATAGAGGCCATTATATATCTTGCCATAACTTACAAAATTGTGTGGGAGAGAAATTAAATTATAAAGTAAACTATAATCCACACTTAGTGGCAATGTTCCCATATGTGTTCATCAATTGTAACAAATGTACCACACTAATGAAGTATGTTCTTAATGTGGGAAAATGTGGGAGAAGTAGGGAGCAGAAAATATGGGATTCCCCTATATTTTTATGTAACATTTATGTGATAGTGTATAAATGCAAAACTATTGTAAGAAACAAAAAAAGACACTAAATATTAATAAAAGTGGTAATCTACCAAGAAGAAACATAAATATTTATGCACCTAACCAGGCTGCCCTAAAATACATCAAACAAACATTTAAAAAGTTAAGGGGAAAAATAGATACCTCTACAGTTATAGTGGGGGATTTAATATTCCATCATCACCATTTTATAGAACTCTTGACAAAGGACCAATAAAGAAACAGAGAACATGAATAATACATTATAGAATCTGATGTAATAGACATATACAGAATATTTCACCCAAATACAGCAGTATAAATATTCTTCTCAAGCATGCATGGATCATTCTGCATGATAGACTTCATGGTAGGTCACAGGTCAAGTCTCAACAAATTTAGAGAGATTGAAATTATACAAAGTAACTTCTCTGACCACCGTGGAATGAAGCTGGAAATTAATAAGGGCCAGAGGACAAGATAAGGCACAAAGATATGGAAGTTAAACAACACACTCTTAGACAATCAGTGAGTCAAGGAGGACATTGCAAAATAAATCAATAACTACCTTGAAGTGGGATGCAACAAATCAGTTTTCAGAGGGAAATTTTAATCTAAATGCTTAGATTAAAAAAGCAGAAAGAGTTAAGTTCAAAGATCTAAGTACACACCTGGATGAAGTAGCAAAAGAGGAGCAAACTAATCTTAAAGCAAGCAGAAAAAAGGAAATAAAGGTTAGAGGATAACCAAATGAAATTGAGAATTAAAAACTCTAGGAAAAAAGTAACAAAACCAAAAGCTGGTTATTTGAGAAGGTTAATAAAATTGACAAAATCTTAGTAAATTAAGAAAAAAAGATTGAAGATGCAAATAAATGAAATAAAAAATGAGAGAGCAGTTATCACAGATCACACAGAAATAATGAGTATCATAAGAGGATACATTAACAAGCTGTATGCCAACAAGGTATATAACTTGTATGAAATAGACAAATTTCTAGAAACACACAAGCAACCTACATTGATGGAAGAAAACAATGATGAACTCAATAAACCAATGAAAAACAACAACATTAAAAAAGAATTTGACAGAATATAGCATCCCTAATTGAAAAAAAAAATTAAAAAGATAGGAATAGAAGCAAACACCCTCAACATGATAAAGGGTATATATGAAAAACCCACAACTAACATTATACTCAAAGGTAAAGTTCTAAATTCTTTACCTCTAAGATCTGGAAAAAGACAACGATGCCCACTATCACTGCTTTTATTTACCATTGTTAGAAGTACTTGCTGGAGCACTTAGGCAAGAAAAATAAATAAAAAGATCCAAACTGCAAAAGAAGAAGTAAAAATTTCACTATTTGTACATGACATGATCCTATACATAGATAGCCCTGAAAAATCTACAATAAAGCTTATGGAGCTGATAATTGAGTTTAGAAAAGTGGCAGTATATAAGATCAACATACACAAATCAGTAACATTTCTGTACACTAATAATGAGCAATCTGAGAAGGAATCAACAAAAAATTGCATTCTCAATAACAAATAAAGAATCAAATATCTAGGAATAAACTTAACTAAAGACGTAGGGGACTTTTACACAGAAAGTTTCACAATGTTTTAAAAGTAAATCAAAGCAGACCTAAGTAAATGTAAAAATTTTCCAGGTTCATGGATTGGAAGACTAAACATCATTAAGATGTCCATTCTTCCCAAATTAATTTACAGGTTTAAGAAAATACCAATAAAAATTGCAAAAGCACTTTTTTCTGAATTGGGAAAGCCAATTCAATGCCTTATGTATGGTATTGGCACAAGGATAGACATACTGACTAATGGAACTGAATTAAAATTTCTGATATAGATCCTCCCATATATTGTCAACTGATTTTCAACAAGGACAAAATGCCCTTTTCAAGAAATGGCTCGGGAGAATTGAATATACAAATCAAAAAGAATGAAAGAGAATCTCCATCTTATGCCCTATACAAAAATTAACTAAAGAAAGATCAAAGACTTAACTATAAGAGCCAAGATGAAAAATCTCCTTGAAGATAATGTAGGGAAACTTCTATGAGTTCTTGTAGTAGGATATGTTTTCATAAATTTTACAACTAAATCACAAGCAAAAAAGAAGAAAATAGGTAAATGGTACCTCCTCACACCTAAAAATTTTCTACTTCAAAGAAGTTTGTCCAGAAAGTGAGAAGGCAGCCTACTCAATGGGAGAATATATATGGGAACCACTTGTCTGATTGGGGTCTAATATCCAGCATATATATAGAAATCCTACATCTCAAAAATAAAAGACAAAGAATACATTTAAAATATGGGCATGAAATATAATAGACACTTTTACTTAAAGGAAATACAAATGGCTGAAATTCCCATGAAAAGATGTTCAACATCACTAGTTATTAGGGTAATGCATATCAAAACTACAATGTGATATCATTTACACCTATTAGACTCATGACTATTTAAAAAAACAGAGAAATACATGTGTTGGAGAGGATGTGGAGGAATGGAAACACTCATCTACTGCTGAGGGAATGTAGAATGGCGCAAACATTGTGGAGGACAATAAGGCAGTAAATCAGGAAGCTAACTACAGAACTCACATATGATCCAGCATTCCCACTGCTTTGTATATTCTCAGAAGAATTGAAAGCAGTGATATGATAAGATATATCCACACCAATGTTCATAGTGGCATTATTCACTATTGCCAAAAGGTGGAGGTAACCCAAGTATCCAACAATAGTTGACTAGATTAGCTAAATGTGGTATATACATACAAAGAAATATTTCTCAGCTGTAAAGTTTTCTTGAACATCCAATGATATCAGCCATTTTGAACGGCAATACTCTATTCAGTCTACTATTTTCAATAAAGCCTGAAGTTGGCTAGGTATTAGCAATGATGCTTTTTATTTTCATATTTTCCCACTTTGAACCTGGCAACACTGTGATCTCAATTTGGATGGCCAAGGTATGCCTTGCCTTTGTCCCAGACTAAATCATGGGTGCAAAGGATAGCTAGGGGAGTATGCATAGCTGCATTTGTAAAAAGTTTAGAAAACAAGTTAAGTTTCCAGAGAAGGGCAGTCTGACCCTTTGTTCTTATGGACTTTGCAACTGAGTAGAATTGGTGGCTAGATCCCATGTAAAGTTAACTGGAAAAGTAGAGATAAGGCAAATTGTAAAGTCCTAGGGAAATGGAAAAAAGAATAAATTTGAAGAGAACATTGTCTCAGTACAGCTTTGAATATATCCCATAGATTTTTATACATCGTGTTGTCATTTTCATTCATTTTAAGGTGGTTACTAATTTCTTTCTTTCCTCCTTGACACCCTAAATGTCAAAGAGTGTATTTTTTAACTTTCATATCTTTGTGCTTAATCTGCTTCTTTGCCCCTTACTGATTTCCAGCTTCATTCCATTGTGGACAGAGAAATTATTTGTATAATTTTAATTTTTCTGAATTCATTAAGAGTTTTTCTGTGGCCTAGCATGTGGTCTATCCTGGAGAATGGTCCATGTCCAGTCAAGAAGAAAGTATATCTCATCATATTTCGGTGTAATGTTGTATATATGTCTATTAGGTCAAGATTCTCTAATATATTATTCAAAGTCTTTGTTTCTTTATGATTCTGTGTCAAGATGTTCTGTCTAATCATGATAATGATGTATTAAAGTCCCACCTATAATTATAGAAACATCTATTTCTCCACTTATTTTTTTTCAATGTTTGCCTCATATAATTTGAAGCAACTTAGTTAGGTGCATAAATGGTTATGATTGTTCTTTCATCTTGACAGATTACAACTTTTACTAATATATAGTGGCTTTTTTGTCTCTTACAATAGTTTTTCATTTAAAGTCTATTTTGTCCAATATTAGTATAGATACTCCCGCCCTTTTGTGGTTATTGTTTGCTTGTAAAATTGTTTTCCAACCACTCATTTGCAACCTCTTTGCGTCCCTGGGAATAAGTGAGTTTCTTGTAGACAGCACATAGATAGGTCATATTTCCTTATCCATTCTGCCAATCTGTTTTTTTTTTTTAATTGGGGAGTTTAATCCATTAAAATATAACAGCATTATTCTCAAGGCAGTACTTACATTAGCCATATTTTCTTCAGGTTTATATATCTTATATGTAGTTTTTATTTCTCATTTTACTTTTATGTTATTCTTTCTAATAATCTCCTTTTATATACTTTCTTCCCACCCTCTCTCTCCTGTTATTTCCTGTCAACCTGAAGAGATTCCTTTAGTATTTCTTGAAGGGCAAGTTTCTTATTGACCAACTCTCCTAATTTCTATTTATTGGTGAGTATTTGGAATGTTCCCTCATTTTTGAATGTCTGCTTTGTTGGTTACAGTGTTTTTGGCTGGCCATTATTTTAACACCTCATCTATGTCATACCACTTATTTCTTACCTCCATAGTTTCATATGAGAAATCAGTGCTTAATTATATTAAGCTTCCCTTGTATGTAATGGATCTCTTTCTCTTCCTGCATTCAGTATTGTTTCTTTATCTTGCACAATTGATATTTTGATAGGTATATGTCTCAGGGTAGGCCTGTTAGGATTTATGGTGTTTGGAGTGATCTGTACTTCCTGGACATGTATATCCATGTCCCTTAAAAGAGTTGGGAAATTTTCATGCCATGATTTCCTCCAACACCATTTCTCTACCCTTTACCATCTTTTCTCCCTATATGATGCTGATCATGCATATGTTTGTGCATTTCATATTGTCTTTCAATTCTGAGTCCCTGCTAATTTTTTTCTGTCTATATGTTCTACTATCTGTGTGATTTCAGGAGTACTATCTTCAATGTCACTAATTCATTCCTCTTCTTTTTCAAATCTTGCTGTTATGTGCTTCCATCATATTTTAAATTTCATGCACTATGTCATTTATTACCATCAGATTTGTTAACTTTTTATGTATGTTTGTTTTTTCTTCTGTATTTTCCCTCACTGTCTTCTAATATTCTTTTCATTCACTTCATTAAATGGATTAATGATATTTGTTTGGACATCATTGATTAGTCCTTCCATGTTCTCCATATCCTTCTATTTTTAAGTTTGCTCATTATAATGGGCCATGTCTTTCTGTTTCTTAGCATAGCTTTTAAATCTGGTGTCTAGGCATCTTCTTTTTTTGATGGGCTTATTCAGATGGTTAGCTTTTCTTTCTTCTCTAGGGTTTATTTTTTGTTTGTTTGTTTTGTCTTATGGTTACTCTTTGACATTTTCTTCCACTTATTCTATATACTTAGAGTTTTCTGTGTTCCCCCCATAAAATATTAAGACCAAAGAAAAGGAAAGAAAAGAGAAGAGAAAAAATTTAAACAGGGAAAAGTTGGAAAATGAATTTTAATGGACTGGGAAGAAAAAAAGTCAATATGTAATAAGTTAAAAATCCAGAAAAATAAAAAGAATTAAAAATTAAAATGCGGAATAAAAAAAGAGAGAAAGAAAGGAAAACTTTGAATAAAATAAAGGACCAGAAATTTGAGAAGAATGAAATGTGGAGTAAACAAGAGAAGGTGAATCAACATAAAAGTAATGGAAGAGGGAAAGGAAGGAAGGAAGGAAGGAAAGAAGGAAGTAAGGAAGGGAGGGAGGGAGGGAGGGAAGGAGGGAGAGAGAGTGGAAAGAAAGAAAGAAAGAAAGGAAGGAAGGAAGGAAGGAAGGAAGGAAGGAAGAATGAAAAAGATACTAAGTAGAAAAAAAGAGAAGAAAATAAGAAATAAAGCAAGAACAAGAAGAAAAAAAAATAAAAAAAGGTTTCCCTCGCAGGCCAGTAACAACCACCTCAGGCTGCTAGTGCTCACCAATCACTTTGCATCCTGCCTTTCCCAGGTAAGGTACCCTAGGGTAGAGAAAAGAATAAGGAATAAAAAAAATTAAAAGTAGCAAATCAAATAACCAAAAAAAGGAAATATTAGTCAAAGTTCCCTGTCCCAAGGTTTCTGTCCTTCAACCCCTGATCTCTGTAGCTCCTGTGGTGACTTTCACCAACCTTTTATCATTCAGGCCACTGGGGCTTTTTTAAAAGGAGGCACTGGTGGATTAAACCCAGGACTTCACCAATTAGGTTAAGCTTTGAAAGTCTTCTGAAGGCCATTATTCTGCTTTTCCCTGCTGTCTATTACCTCAGGCCAATTAAGATTCTGATGTTTTGCCAATTGCCTCTCTGGGCTTTTGGCACTACAGGGCTCTAAGGTACCTGTCAACCCACCCCCTCACTGACCCAGACCTTCTCTCTCCCAGAGCAGGTGTATGTGACAGTCTGACTGATCAGTTTCCCCCTCCCTTCTCCCTGAAGCTATTTCAGTGCAGGCTGGTGGCTTTTTTTTTCTGGTCTTCCCACCTTATTTTCCCTCCCCCCTTACCTTTCTCCCCATGAGTTGGCTGGGCACTAGTCCCCCACACCTGATATTTCCATAGCTCCCACCCTCAAGAGGCTGCTGAGTAACAAGGTGCTCTCCTGGTCACTGGGTGTAGGGAACTTAACTCACCCTAGGTGCTGCTGAAACCTATTCTTACAGCCAGGTCACTTGGCTGTCTTACCTTACCCTCTGAGCTGGCTTGTGTGTCCTATCTCCTTTAGGTTTCCTCCCCCACCCCACCCCCACAGCCAACTGGGTCCCCATTTCTAGTTGCCCCCTTTAATTGCCATGACAGTCCCAAAACTTCCCTTCTGCCTAATAAATCTGCATACCTTTTCACAGTTTCCAGAGAAGGAGTGCAGCTTGCCATTCCCTACTCTGCCATCTTGTAGCTCCAATTGCATGTTCTTCTTACAATAATCATATGTCATATTTGGTATAGTTAAAAATTTAGTCAAATCATAATTAAGTAATTAGAACCTTAAGTCATCTTTTGACTTCTGAGGTAATTTTGATTCCTTATAATATATTTCAATGAGCTTTTGCATTTTTTGATCCTGGTAATCCTTTCATTAAAGACTCTGCTAGTAATATTGTGAACATCCATTCAATGATTGTTTAAACATTTGACAACATCTTCCTTAATGAAGCCTAAATGTACACACACACAGACACACAGACTGATAAGAAGACACTAAATATAAGATTTTAGCTTACCAAGTTATGTGATAATGACAGAAATATAGTGCCATGTACAACAAGCCAACAAGCCTGTCAGCTGTTGCCTTGGCTAAGATTAAGTATATTTCATTTTACTTTACCTCACAAAATTTTAGTCATTTCCAGTTCCAAATTAAACCTCTCATTGCATTAATCATACCATGTTGTCTATATTTAAAATCTTGCCCTTATAAATTCTTTTCTTGGCTCTCTCAACATGGTTTCCTAAGTTACAAAGAGACATTGAAATTATTTATAATTAAGGAAAAGGAGAGGGAGGACATTTGCTCTAAAACAGAATTCTTTCAAATTTGGGGTTACAGCTTAAACACCAGGGATTTAGAAAATGAGCTCAGGAAACTCAAAGTCATAGCTGAAGCTTTTCAATAGAATTTTTGTCATATGTATTCTTGAGTTTGCCATTCACTGTTTTCAAGGGAGAGAGGAAAACAAATATTGAAATAATATTTATTTATATCTCGCTATATGCCAAACACTGGAAGCATTCTATTATGTTCACTACCATATTTATTCCTTTAAATAATTGCATAGGCAAAAGCAAAAATGTGTAGAACTGGTAAAGTATACTTAAACACATATTATAGACAAAAGTATATTTCCTTTTAGTATAAATAAAGTTCACAAATCAGCCTTAAAAATGGCAACACAAGTGAAGAATGGGATAAAGAAGCAATTTTTAAATAAACAGCACAGTATTGGAATATAATATAAAATATGAAATTAATATCCATGAGTCTGTACTAATATGAGTGATTGAATGAAAATATAAATGGGGAGAACATACAAATCCCCCATATAGAACAATTCCAAATGATTTATACAGATTCTACACTTGCAAGTTTGTAGATAACTCTCCACTTTTTAGTGTGGTATGCACGTAGTGACTTCCTTCCAAAGAGTAGAGTATGGAAAGGGAAAGGGAGAAGAATAATTTCATAGTGGAAAAACCTTAACAACTCCACCTCAGCCAAATGATCAAGGTTAACATCAACAGTTCTGAGTCATTTTGTTATTATATACCTTTGATAATAATGTGATGATAAGGACTTTTAATTTTCCTTGGTGGTCTTCCTCCTCAAAATCCATAACCCCAATATAATAATGATAAAAATGTCAAACAAACTCCATTACATGGATAATGTCCCAAAAGTCTGAGTATTCCTCCTCAGTACTATCAAGGCCATGAAAAACAAGGAAATTCTGAGAAACTGTCAGTGTTTGGAGGTGCCTAAGTCAACATGATTGTTAAATTTAATTTGGTATCCCAGATGGGATTCTAGACTCCAAAAAAGGTTGTTAGGGAAAACCTAAGGAAATCTGAGTAAAGTAGGGAATTTAGTTAATACCAATATATCAACAATGATTAATTAGTTGTGACAAAAGTACAATATTAACATAAGATGATAATATAGAAATCTTGGGATGGAGTATATGAGAACATCGGTAATATCTGAGTAACTTTTCTGTAAATCAAATATTATTCTTTAAAAACCCTTTTATTTAAAAATTATGAACCTGGAAATATATTTGTAATTAAATCAGTTTATCAACTACCTAATGAATATCAATCATATAAAACATTGTACTATAAATCTTAGAGTACACATAAATTTTTTAAGACAAAGTTTGTAAAGAAGAAAATATTCCCTCTATTTTCATCTTTAATTTCAGTAATACAAACAAAGCAAAGTAGAAATTTACCTAGCACTTTACTGTGCATACTATGTGACAGTTACCATAACAGAAATTTGGCATGCTAACACTTAAATCTGCTCAGCAACTCTTTCAGTCAGGATTTTTTCATTTAATAGCTAAGGAAAGTGAGATTCACAGATACTAAGCAATCTCTCTTTATCAAATAATTAGAGAGTAACAATGGTGGAATTGAACTAATTGTGTAAAACAAAATCCCCTGGTTTTATCTTATTATTCATATATTTATTTTCATAGAATATTTTTACACTAGTTTTAGATTTAAAGAAAAATTGTGCTAAAAGTAAAGAGATTTCTGATATATACCTTCTCCTCCATAGTTTCTACTATTATTAATCTCTTGCATTAGTATGGTGCATTTGTTACAATTGTGGAATATCTATTGATTTATTAATGTTAACTAAAGTCTATAGTTTACATTATGGTTCACTCGTTATGTTGTATGGCTCTTTTCACTAATACATAGCGTCGCTTATCCACTATTACAGTATCACAAAGAGTAATTCCTCTGCCTTAAAATGCTTTGTGCTCTGCCTATTCATACCCTATTTCATTTTATATGATATGATTTGTAAGTATTATATACAGAATCCTATATAAAGGAATTTGGATTGTTAACATTTTTAAAATATTAGTAAGTATTGGTAGACAGTTTTATGTTCAATTCTGTAAAATAATTCTGTGCCTTCCAGTAAGCTATGGTCAAGATAAGATCCATAAGAAATAATATCTGAGTTTAGTCTTGAAGGTTTATTAACAGGTAACAAGATGAAGAAAAAGGAAGAGACATTCCAAAGGGAAGGAACAGCAAGAATGCCCACAGCATCTAGCTTCCTTATGAATGCTCTCCTGATCCATGAATTCAAACATATCTCATAATACATCTTTGAATCTCTGCAACTTAAACCATGGGATGTGCCTTATCTATTCTGGTAGATATTTGTCTTTAAGACACATATGTTTTCTTTCTCTCTGTTCTTTATGATATAATTTGATTTGATTTTTCCTTATCTTCTTGGAAACAGACAAAACTCACATGGCCTTTAAAGTCCATAGCAGGTGCCAGTTCTGCCCTTGCACAATGCATAGACTTCACCTGTAGTGGCTAGATCTACACTCTCCAATAACCATCCCTAATGCCCAGGTCCCAGAATCAATGGTTTTCTGGTAATGCCCCTCCTTTCATTTCTAATTTAGTTATTTGCATATTCTACTTTTTCATTTTCATCCTGTTAAATTTATTGTCCTGTCAAAGAGCCAAATTTTGTTTTCATTGTTTCCTTCTATTATTTTTTTAAATCTCCATTTCATTTTTCTCCCCTCTAATATTCAACTCACTTTAAACTTGTTTTTTATTTTTATAGTTCTTCCACATGTGACATTAGTTCTCTGATTTGAGATCTTTCTTCTTTATTAGCATAAACATTTAGAGATATAAATTTCTCTCTCAGCATTGCTTTTGGTATATCTCATAAATTTAGGCATGTTGTGCTTTTGCTTTCCTTCCCATTGAGATATTTCCTAAACTTCCTCATGAATTCTTCTTTGGTACCTTAGTAGTTTAAGTGTCTTGTTTAATTAATGCTTATTTGTGAGTTTCAAATTATTTTTCTGTTATTGGTTTCTAGCTTTATTCGATTGTGGTCAAAAAAGATACATTTCATTATTTCAAGATTTTCTTAAATTTATATAGAATTACTTTGTGACCTAAGAGATGGGTTATCCTAGAGAATGATCTGTGTGTACTGGGGAAGAATGTCTTTTCTGCTGTTTAGGGATGAAATGCTCTATATAGTACTCTTACATCTAGTTAGTTTATAGAATCATTCAAGTCTTCTATTTTCTTATAGATCTTTAGTCTCAATGTTCTATCCATGATTGAAAGTGGTTGTAATGAAGCTTCTTATTATTAATGTAAATCATATACTTGTCTCTTCAAATCTGTCAATATTAGCTACTTCTATTCACAAGCTCTCTTATTGGTATAGGATTTAGTTTCCTTAGCTCATAAAACAAATACTGTAAAATAGTTTGGCTTAAAACCTGGAATTTAATTGGCACACAGTTTCTGAGGATATAAGCCTTACTTTCTCCTGGCATCAGTTTCTTCTGACTGGTTGGAAAAATTGGGGTTCTTTGGCTTTTCTGTCACATGGAAATGCACACAGCAATGCTTTTGCCTTTCTCATCTAGGGTCTGATTAAGGTCTACTCTCATGTTTTGACATATCTTAACTAATAACATCTTCACTCATCCTATTTATAAATGTCTTCACACCTCAGTACAAGATATTGGTACCAGAACCTATTTATTGTGGGGTATGTTTTTCAATCTCCTCCAGTGTATATGATTTTTAAGTGGTATATCTTCTTGTTGAATTGACCATTTTAGCAATATACAGTGCGCTCTTTACCTGTTGAAACAGATTTTTAAATAAGATTGTATTGAAGTATATCATTCATATTTATACATACTTGCAAAATAAGTGGATAGTAAAAGTTGTGAGCTTACAACACAAACATGAATATCATCATACAGGTTCCCGTGTATCAATTGCATCACTAACACCTTTCATTGTTGTGAAACATTTTTTCAAACTGTGAAAGGGCATCATCAATATACCACTACTAACTATAGCCCATCATTTACATTTGGAGCATTTTTCCCCAGCCCACATATCATTAACACCTTGTAGTAGTATTATATACTTATTATTGTTCATGAGAGAACATTCTCATATTTGGGATGTTAACTATAGTACATCTTCAACCAATGGAGCCCCTATGTCAAACGGTCCAATGCTTTGTACAATCCCTTCAAATTTTACATTCAGTGGCTCTCATTTTAATCAGAGTTGCACTGTCATCACCTCAGTCAATTTTAGAAAGTTTTCATTACTCTCAAAAGAAAAATCCTAAACTCCATTATATCCCTAATTACTTTCCCTTAGAAATGATATAGGACTTCTAGGAAAATCGTGACAAAGTAGGTAGGCAGACTCTGACCCTCTCACAAGAAAAGCAGAGAGAAGGCAGGGACCTATCTAAAGGATCTGCTTTGGATATATATTAAATAGAAAGCTACTCAGACATCTAGGAGGTTACTGGAAAGACAAAGAAGCCAAAGGAAAACCATGAATTCCTTGTACCTGTGGCTGGAAATGGCACATCTACCCTACCCACAGGGCAAGTAGACTTGGGGTTCCTGTCTACTGCTGCCAAGGTACAGGAAGGGGGTATTCCCTGGGAGTAAGAAGAGTCTGGCAGAGTGTAGGGACTGGTTTCTTTGTGGTGAGTTTGGCCAGCAGGGGCCCTTTTGAACCTCAGAAGGGACCACAACCCAAAGGGGAGAGAGGAAGGGGTCACTGCTCAGTCAGGCTGTCATGCCCAGCTGCCTGTGGGGAGGAAGCAACTAGACTAGAGAGGTGGCAGGGACAAGTGCCTACTCAGCAGGACTCTAGCAAGCTGAAAAGTTCTAAAATGCCTGGGGAATGGGGAGAGCTAGCTCTCCAAAGACTAGTTAACCTAAGGAGACAATTTACTTCAGTGTAGGAATTCTCCCTTGCTATATGAGTCCACTGTTTCAATTCCAGGCTCAGCCAAGAAAGTAATCCACCTGGCTATCATGCAGCCATCTGACACAATATGTCAGGGAATATATTGATGTCCTTTATCTTTTAGGCTTTCTTGGATATGTTATTTTATTTTGAAAGGTTCCTTTTTTTCTTATATTACTCACTAAGACTTGAGTCATCACCTGCGGTGGAGGAAACATTGCCTAACTCATTCTATGATGCCAACATCACCCTAATACCAAAGACAAACAAAGATACCATGACAAAGGAAAATTTAGACCAATCTCTCTAATGAACCTAGATACTAAACTTCTAAAAAAAAATACTTAGTATTCAACAAAACATCAAATGAATTATACATGATCAAGTGGGTTTCAAGCCTGCTATGCAAGGATGCTTCAACATAAGAAATTAAATGTAATATACCACATCAACAGCTTCAAAGGAAAAAAATAACATGATCATTTCTATAGATGGAGAAAAAGCATTTGACAAAATACAGCACCCTTTCTTCATAAAAACACTTCAAAAGATAGGAACAGAAGGAAACTTCCTCAACATGATAAAGTGCATATATGAAAAACCCACAGCTAACATCATATTCAATGGTGGAATCCTAAAAGCTTTCCCCCTAAGATCTGCAGCAAGACAAGAATGCCCACTGTCACTGCTCTTATTTAACATTGTTTTAGAAGTACTTGCTCAAACTGTTAGGCAAGAAAAAGATATAAAAATCATCCAAAATGGAAAGAAAGAAGTAAAAATTTCACTATTTGCTGATGACATGATTCTATACATCGAAAGCCCTGAGAAATCTACAACAAAGATTCTAGTGCCTATAAATGAGTTCAGTAAATTGACAGATTACAAGATTAATGTGCAAAAATTAGTAGCATTTGTGTATACCAATAATGAACAATCTGAGGAAGAAATAAAAACATGCCATTTACAATAGCAACTAAAAGAATCAAATACATAGGAATAAATTTAACTAAAGATATAAAAGTCTTGTATGCAGAAAAATACAAAATATTTTTTTAAAAACTCAAAGAAGATGTAAATAAATGGAAGTTGTGTGGGATAATTATTACTTAAGTCATTAAGCATTTACATCAGAAGCACTACAATAATTATGCTATTTTTTCCTGGATATGTCTTTTTGTTGATGGCAATATCTTCTTCAACATCCATGTTTTGTTTTTTTAAATAATTATTAATTAATATATATAAATATTTATAAAAGATACTTAGATTACATAAATGTTAAATAAAAAATATAGGGGATTCTCATATGTCCTGCTCCTAGGCCCTCCCACATTTTCCCACATTAGCAACATCCTTCCTTACTGTGGTATATTTGTTTCAATTGATGAACACATTTTGGAGTATTGCCATTAAGCATGGATTATATTGCAGTTTACACTTTTCCACACAATTTTTTAAGTCATTACAAGATATATAATGGCCTGTATCTGTCATTGCAGTGTCATTCAGGAAAATTCCCAAGTCTGAAAATGCCCCCAAATTACTCCTATTTTTCCCTCGCCTTCCCCTCAGAACCTCCAGTGGCCACTGGCTCCACGTCAATTATATAAGTTCTTCCATTGCTAGAATCACAGTTAGTCTATGGTAGAATAACAGCAAGTCTACTCTATTCCATTTTCATTCCCCATTCCTGAGGATTCTGGTATAGCACTGCCCACTCCACCTCTAATTGAGAGAAGGCTTAGATCCCATGGGGCAGATGGATGGGGTTATCTTGTTTGCAGTTGCAGAGTATCTCTGTTCGTTGACATGGTCATTGTCCATCATCATCTCCTTAGTTGTGCTGGGTGAGTCCAATAAACTGGAGAATAAGGGTTGCAAATCTGTTGAGATCAGGGCCCAACTGGTACATGGACAGCCCAAAGATTTAAGTGTCATGTACATACAAGTATCAAAACTAGTACTAACTTTATAGGTTCAAATAGAAAGGACAGAAGAGCCATGTGTAGGGAAAACACAACTGAGTCCAACTCTGTCACACTGGGGAGTATCAATTCCAAAGTGGACCCATTGGCAGGGTGCAAAATTCACTGAGCTGTCTGTCCTGCATATAGTGTCTGGATGTCTCTAGAGCCCTCAGGCACTGCTATTTGAGGCAATTTTTACTGTGGCAGTCAATGAGATCCTGTTGAGACATGCATAAGCCTAACCTCTGGAATGACCTCCCGACACACTTTGAAGACTCTTAGCCATATAAATTCATTGGTTTTTACCCTTTCCTCTTTTGGTCAAGGTCTTTTTCCAGTTGTATTGATAGCTGGTGCTTGGTAGTAATCCCTAGTTGCCAGGGAGTCTCATCCCAGGACTCATGTCCCACACTGGGGGGGAAGGAAATGCATTTATATGCTGAGATTGGCTTACAGAAAGGCCACATTTGAGCAACAAGGAAGCTCTCAAGAGGTGACTATTAAGCATCCACTTATATTAGGGTAAGTTTCAAATTCAAAAGTAAAGGCTCCTAAGTACAGTCATTACTAAGGGCTTGTAAATTGTCCATCCTCCTTCAATAATCACTGCCCCTGTCCTCAGGGGATTCTTGATGCCCCATTAGAGAATGTGGCAGAGCTCCCTAGGATGGAAATTCAATATTCTTTTGGTTATTGTGAAACCCCACCCACTGTGATGATGCCCCATGAACCCTTGAACACATTCATATGCCATATAGGTATGCCCCAGGTGAACCTGTGCCCATGCATCCCCCATGTCTGATACTATACACCAATGAACCTACCATGACTCAGTTGTAATCCTCTGTGATCATAACTTCTTCAAAATTGAAGCCAACAAAATAACTGATTACAATTAATAGGAAAATGATATAATAATAATTTTAAAAACAAATAAAATACAAAATTGTTTAAAAAGTTTGAAATAATAAAAAAATCAAAATATATAAAATTTTTGAAAGTTTTTTTGACATTATCTTTCATCATGGTAAGATCGGTTATCTTGTATGTACAGTCACATTTTCTTCCTTTTATTCTTCCAGTGTCTTATTTTATTCATTTTGTCTTCAAAGAAGCTTTAAGTTACAGAAAATTCATGTAAAATATATAGGTGATTCTCATATACCCAGCATCCTCTCCCTTTTTACCTTTCCGCTATTAATAATATTTTACATGGGGATAGTACATTTGTTAAAATTGATGTACAAATATTGAAATATTGATATTAACCATGGTCAATGATTTACATTATGGATTACATTTTGGACCATACACTTTTATAGATTTTGGTGAAGTTTAACATAGTCTGTATCCATCAATGCAAGATCATGTAGAACAATTCCATCATGCCAAAAATGCCCCATATTCCATCTATTCTATTCCTCCTTCCCTCTCACCTTGGGACCCATGGTAACCACCAAGATTAACTCATTGAAGGATAAGATTCATAGATGCTTTCATCAGCATTGAGGGCTTGACATACTGGCCTGTCCTTCCCTATTAGGCAGTGCCTATGCTTTCAAGAGATCCCCGACCCCCTGTTTGAGTTTATAGCAGGACTCCCCAGGATGGGAATCCAACACCTTCCTGTTTATTATGTGAGTCTCCACCAACTGATACAACACACTATGACAAATGAACACTACAGACTCCCTAGAAGACTGCCCCAGTTGTGCCCTTTTCTGCATGCCCCCCATAACCAACAGTTAAAACCAGCAACCCTCCTTTGCCATATTTGCCAAAAGAACAATCCCAATGTTGTAGCTTCAACCACATAAATGAAAATCCCCATAGTTTACATTCTTTCTCCCTGGACCCTCCCCAAATTCCATGGACAGTCCAACACACCATTCCCACCATACCACATTCGAAGACCAGCACAACCACCATAACTGCACCACTGTTATGACCTTCCAATGCACAAGTTCACCCTTCCACCTTATCATAGATTTTGGCCATAAGTGCATTGACTCACAAATTTCTTCTCCCATTCTTTCTCCTGTAAACCTATCTTCCAGATTCTAGTTATATGAGTCTTCTCAATTTTTTAAATTCATATCAGTGAGTTCTTGTAATATTTGTCCTTCAGTGCCTGGCTTGCTTCACTTAACAAAAGGTCTTCAATATTCATGCATGTTATCCCATGTGTTAATATTGCATTCCTTCTTACAGTTGAGTAAGATTCCATAGTTGGTATATATGAACATTTGTTTCCAAATTTTGGCAATAGTGAATAATGCTACTATGAAATTTGTTGTGCATATATCTGTTCATGCCCCTGCTTACAATTCTTCTAGGTATATATCCAGCAGTGGGATTGCTGGATCATATGGCAGTTCTATAGTTAGCTTCCTGAGGAACACCCAAACTTGCCTCCACAATGGGTGCACCAATGTACATTCCCACCAGCAGTAGATAAGGGCTCCCATTCCTTCAAATCCATTCCAACACTTGCAGTCCTCTGTTGCATTTTTTTTTTTGATAGCTACCAGTCTAATGGGTGTAAAATTATATCTTAGTGGTTTTAATATACATTTCTCTAACAGCTATTGGTGCTTAGCATCTTTACATGTGATATTTAGTCATTTGCATTTATTCTTTGGAGAAGTGTCTACTCAAATTTCTTGCCCATTTTTTAAATGGTTTGTTAGTCTTTTTATTTTCAAGGTGTAGGATTTCTTTATACGGCTGGATATTAGGCCCCTGTCAGATATATGGTTGCCAAATATTTTCTCCTATTGAGTATGCTGGCTTTTCACTTTCTTGACAAACTCCTTTGAGGTACAAAAGTTTTTCATTTTGAAGTCATCCCACATATCTATTATTTCTTTCATTACTCGTGCTTTAGGTAGAGCGTTCATGAAACAATTTCTTTATAAAAATCCTATACATGCTTTCCTACACTATCTTCCAAGATCTTTATGGTCTTGGTTCTTAAATTTAGATCTTTGATCCATTTTGAGTTAACTTTTGTATAAGGTGTGAGGTGGTAATCTCTCATTCTTTGGATATGGATATCCAGTTCACAAAGCACCATTTGTTGAAGAGGCCATTCTCTCACAGTTGAGAAGGTTTGGTGGCCTTGTGGAATATCACTTGACTGTATATGTGTGGATCTTTATTAGAATTATCAGTTTGGCTCCATTGTTCAGTATGTCTAACCTTGTAACAATACCATGCAGGTTTTTCCACTGTATCTTTGTAGTATTTTTTAAAGTCAGGTAGTGTGATTCCGCTGATTTTGTTTTTCTTCCTAAATATTCTTTGGCTATTTGGGGACACTTGCCTTTCCAAATCAATTTCATAGTTAGTTTTTCTAATTCAGTAAAAAATTCTGTGGTAATTTGTATTGTGTTTGCATTAAATTTGTGAATCTGGGTGGGATAGACATCTTGATGATGTTTATTCTTCCTGTCCATGAACAGGGATTATTCTTCCATTTATTTAGGTCTTCTTTGATTTCCTTTAACAGGGTCATATAGTTTTCTGCATGCAAGTCATTTACATCTTTAGTTAAATGAATTCTTATGTATTTGACTTTTATTTTTTTCTATTGTAAATGGGATTTTTTCTTGATTTTATCCTCAGATTGTAATTATTGGTGTACAGAAATGCTACTGATATTTGCACATTGATCTTATAAACCGCCACTTTACTGAACTCATTGATAAGCTCTAGAAGCTTGATTTTAGATTTCTCAGGGCTTTCAAGATAAAGATCATGTCATATGCAAATAGTGAAAATTTCCTTCTTCCTTTCCTAATTTGGATGCATTTATGTCTTTTTCTTAAATAAGTGCTCGAGAAAGTTCTTCTGAGACAATTTTAAATACAAGCAGTGACAGAGGGCATCCTTGTCTTTTTCCTGATCTTAGAGGGAAAGCTTTTATGATTTCACCATTGAATATATTAGGTGTGGGTTTTTCATGTATACCTATATCATGTTGAGGAAGTTTCTTTTTATTCCTGTCTTTTGAAGTGTTTTTATCAGGTCTGGGTGCTGTATTTTGTTGAATGCTTTTTCCACATCTATTTAGATGATCCAGTGATTTTTTTTCATTTGACATTATTATGTGGTGTATTACATTGATTGATTTTCTTATGTTGAACCATCCTTGTTTACCAGGGATGAAACCCACATTGTCATGATGTATAATTCATTTGATATGTTGCTGAATATGATTAACAAGTATTTTGTTGAGGACTTTAGCATCTAGTTTAGTTAGAGAGATTGATCTATAGTTTTCCTTTCTTGTGGAATCTTTGGCTTTCATATTAGGGTGAAGTTGGCATCAAAAATGAGTTAGACAATGTCCTAACCATTTTTTAATTTTTTAATTTTTTAAAAGATACTTAGATTACTTAAATGTTACACAAAAATACAGGGATTCCCATATACCCTACACCCCACACTTCCCACACTCTCACACAAAAAGACATCCTTCATTATTATGGGACATTAATTGCAATTGATATATGGATCCTGGGGCATTGCCA